>VMKM01001139.1:0-177659 GCA_008360985.2 Macquaria ambigua | reverse complement strand
GAAAGAAAAAATATGTTCTCGGTTGCACAAGTATAAAAGAAACAAGCACGCCTGGAGAAGCACGTTTCGGTCTCGTACATTTACTAAATGAATATCCAGGTTTTAAAACCAACTAATCAGTTCATTCGCTGATTTTTCGAATTGGCAAAACTTTCACCAGAGAGGAAGGAATTTGTCAGTAAAACTGATTACTGCAGCCTTTGCTTTAAATTAAGTCTTAACATACTACATACTACATACATACTAGTGCTGGACACTTGCTTAATGGGAGCACTGGTTTTAGATGCCTAATTATGCTAACTATAACAGCAGCAGCCTGATTAATAATTGTAATACTGGTTTCCATTTCATGCTGTTCTACTTACTTAATTAATTAATTAATTAATTAATTAATTATAGCAGGTCGTTTCATCCAAGCACACACAGCAACTAGTTCCAACCATACTGATGATTCCCATAAAGTAGTTGTACCTTTTAGTTGCTATACATGCTTCTGTGTTAACTTACAAACTTGTTAGAGACTTGGCTCATTTTCTCAACTTTTCCTCATACCTAGCCGCACCAGCAGTATACCCATAATCACAGAAAAGAACATCCTTGGGGGGGGATTATTTTTATCTTCCACACCAGCTCTCTTCATATTCACTTTCCATTGTCTCCCAATCAAGGGTGCAATTCTGCAATTAGGAGAACGCCATGTACTTCTGCATCAATCGAGTCAAGGCGGGGAGCCGTCTACATGTTAATTAGTAACAATCCAGAGCGCACATAAGTTTAGCAGTTCGACATACTGCTGTTACAGCTGCCGAGCCTCAAAGGTGCACAAAACGGACTGATGTAAATGCACAAACATAACAGTGCATTAACATTGTGTGTGGGAATTCATGCTTTAGGTCTCTTACAGGATTGGTTAAATAAATTCAATTCCAGGGTTACTATTACTACTATTAAGAAATGGGACAAATGTAACTTATGTGACTGGGCGATTGATATCATGGAAGATCATCTAAGATTGATTTTGACATGAAGCTGTCTCCTACATACAATATTTTAAGAGGAAAATATAAATCTAATTTACAAGACCTTTACACTCAACCTATCTTTCAAAATGGTATCATGGACAACAGATATTGCAATGAATATGACTCAAAAAGCTACAAAATGGAGCAATGGTTTTCACTTTTTAAGTAATAGGTAGGAAATATGTTTATTTGCTTTCTTGCCAATAGTTAGATGAGAAGATCAATACCACTCTAATTAATATGAAGCTACAGCCAGAAGCCAGTTAGTTAGGGACTATTTCTTGGCTGGGCGCAGTTACGCACATCGCCACCTGTAAAATCACAAATTGTCATTTTGACACTTTGATTTTTGTCCAGATTAAACAAACAAGATAAAATGTGTTAATTAGTGAGCTTTAGAGGTGCTGATAGGCTGATTTTCTTACCTTCGGACAGAGCCAGGCTTGTTGTTTCCCCCCCATTTCCAGTCTTTATGCTAAGCTAAGCTAAGTTGCTGCTGGCTGCAGCTTCATATCTACTGGACTTTATCAATCTTCTCATCAAACTCTCGGCAAGAAAGAGATTGAGAGCATTTCCCAAAATGTCAAACTATTTCTTTGATGGCCTAAAGCCCAGCAAATCCTACTCACAAACCTGTTGCAGATGCTAATGGTACAACAAAACCAGATTTTCATATCCATATCCTAAAGACATTCCACTTCCTAGATTAATTGCCCTGACTATTGGAAGCGGCCAAGGAAATACAATTAATCATTTTACACGAAAACGTTAATTACAATAATTAAAGATAATTGATTTTACTTTCATGTAACTGATTCATGCTCACAAAAGTCAGTTTTTCAGTCTGTTTACAGGCAGTAGAGTTTTTGAATACTGTATACTAGAATATTGACACTGCTGTTGCCACCATATCCAGTATATATTGGGATATAAATTCTGGATGGGTTTTTGCTGCCTCATTGTAAATTATTGAACAGTCCAAAAATGTAAAGCACGCTTTCAGACCTACTGCTTTGTAAACTGCTGTTCAGTCCCTGAGAGAAACTAGAAAAAAAAGGCATAAAAAAAGTTATAGTTTAGGCTAATAACAATATGGCTGAAATACAAAAGTGGCTCATCACACAAATGTGGGTAATATATAGGGTAATATATAGGGTTCAAAGCAGCAATAGGCAATTTCACATGCTGGCAGCTACAAATGGCAGTGAGAGAGAGAGCAGTTTGAAATATCTGAACTTCAATACCCAGAAATGCTATAATAAAATGACATCGCTTAACCCCACACAGAACACTCATATCAACTTGGCTGATCTGTGATACCAGAGAGAGACAAGGAAAGCCCAACTTTCTCTGAACATAGCCCTTCCTGGCTGCTATTCAAAAGACAATTTTGTAGGGATGGGTATAGGTGCATATATCAGACTATCTGAGGATTTCAAGGTGAATAAGTAAATCTTACTTAATTCACCTGAGACACAATAGTGGGAAATGCAATCTACCTTTGCTTCAATCTCTCTACTTTTTCTGTGACTTCACCAATATTCTTTCTCCTTCTTCTTTTTCCGTTCCACTATCAGCAAAGTACTTTTGTTCTTTCTTGCTTTACGGTTCTTCTCTCTGATTTGCATTTCCAGCAGCCAAATCCCAGGTCCATTCCACAATCACAAGTCTCACTCATTAAGTCTGAATTCAACACAGCCTCAAGGCTATTGAAACACCTGTCTAACACTGATGCCAGCACCCAATTACTGCTTTGTAAGCTCACTCAGGGCCAAATAAGTTTTTTTTGCAACCAGTTTTAGGTGTAGATATATTCTGCCCCAGGGATATTATAATATGAACATGTGAACAGAGCTGGAAGTCATCTGCATATGCATGCATTAGCATAGGTTTTGAAGGGAGGATCGTGCAAAGACTGCAATCGGAAATGAGTGTAGTTGTCATTATTACAACTTTTACTTTATTTCAATATTCTGACCTTGTTGTCTTAGACAAAAATTGCCAGAGTGAACTCGCTCACTTGGAAAATGAGATTTGCAGGCACATGCACAGGTAGGTCCAGCCATAAATAATATGTAAGACAGCATACACAGCAACACACAGGATCCTCCTCAGGCCTGAATTTGTGTTGCACTGTACATCTACGAAACATGCAATGGAGATGACAGCCAAAGTAATGGAGAAATTACCTCAAACTCTTTTTTAGCCACACTACCTGTGTGACTGCTGGTGGGTCAGTTGGTCCACCTCACTGGTCAAGACTGAAATATCTCAACAACTATTGGATGGATTGTCAAAATGTCCAAACATCCAGGGTCTCAAAAGAATGTATCCGTCTGACTTTGGTGACTTTTCATTTTTGACATTTTTGGTTTTTAGTGAAATGTCACAACAACTATTGGATGGATTGTCATGAAATTTGGTACAGACATTTGTGGTGCTCAGAAGATGTGTCCTGATGACTTTGGTGATCCCCTAACTTTTGATATAGCGCCCCCAGCAGGTTAAAGTTTTCACATATCCAGTGGAATATCTTAACATCTACTAGATGAATTAGCAAAACAAAATTTTGTACAGGCATTCATGTTTCCCAGAGGATGAATCCTAATGTCTTCTTGTCATCCTCTCACTTTTCATTTAGCACAACCATGAGGTTGATATTTGTGGTTTTGAGTGAAACCTCTCAACAAATATTGAATGGATTGTCATGAAATTTGGTACAGATATTCATGTTCCCAACAAGATGAATTTTAATAACTTTGGTGATCCTCTTTGACTTTTCATCTAGCACCATAATCAGGTCTAAATGTGTCCAACATTTAGGTTTATGACCACATACATGCAGAATTAATGACATTCGAACCAGCTACATCTGGACTTTGCGTTTAGTGCTAATTAGCACGTTACACTGTGATCGTGAAAGTGCAATAACTGCAATACACAGTGTAATCACATACAGAGTATAAGAATAAATAATTGATTCAACTCCAACTGTTCCATCTGATCCATCCTAACCATAAAACAGCAAGCTTTTAGTAGGTTTTATATGGCACTGAGTTCATAGCTCCCTCTTTGTTGGCAGCCCCAAATGGCTGTTAGTGACAGCTCTGTACTATTTGTGAGCAGTGACATCATAATTTTATCTGTGTAATCTGTGAATCTATTAGGTCTCCTGCTGTATCAGCTCCACTTTCATTTTCAGTCATTGTAGAATTGTGATCACATGGAAATTTGTTACCAACACTGTTCTATAGCAGTTTTGTTGTAATTTATATTGTTTATAGATTCAGGTTAGTAGTAATGTCACATTGAGACATTTTGTATACAGTATGTCACATTTAGAATTATAATTTATTTAGAATTATAATGATTGAAGTATCAGCAAGACTATTCCTCTTTGCAACGGAGGGAATATTTTTTCATTTTTCCATTTTAATTATCCTTGTCTAAGATAAACAGGAAGACAGACAAAACAAAGTCGTAGCTTAATCAAAATACCTCTACAGTACCTCAAAATGCTCTCATCATTAAGGACTCTCTTCTAGACACCACAGGGTGCTCTGGTCTTACAATGCTTGAGGGCAATCATCTAGATGCATGCAGCAGAATAATCAATCCCGCAATCAGTAATTACCCCGCTGAGTTTGGAGGTTCCACGTGAGCAATGAACGTCAATATTAGAAACCAACAGTGAGTCATTTAATGGTTTCATATATATAGTTTTACATACATGTGATGCATATGGTTCCCAGATCAAAATACAGTTTATTTCAGCAGCACTACTACAGACTATATGCCACTTGGTATACATATATAACTGTTAAAATTGGTAGATAGGTATGTCAAGTAAACGGAGCTACTCTGAAATACCATAGACCTTCCTAGAGATGACATTATAATATTGAATCTGGTTGGAATTCATTTGTGTCTTCACATTGCTGCGAGAGAGGCCTTCATGCTGTGAGTTGAGGCTGAAAAAGTTAGACATGGGTCGATGTTTAAGCAAAAAAAGAAACACAAATGCTAGATTAAAATATGATAAATGAAACAACAGCATTATAAGGGCTGATACACTCGCTAAAAAGTTGCAAAGAAATAGATGAAATAGGTGTAAAATTGGGAAAAAGGCTTAATTTTCCAAAGATCAAGTTGATATCATCAGATGTTGTTATGTGCGACTAACAGAACAAAACAAGAAGATATTACATTTTCTGTAATTTTCTTACTTAAAGATTGATCAATTAGCAACAGGGTTGACAAATACTTTTCTATCACTTGACTAATCGATGAATCAACCAATGGTTTCAGCCATACATTTACATTTATGGTGTACTACCCGAATCTATGATCTCCATGTTAGATAGTGGCGTAAAACTGCACTAGTGTCATAAAAGATAACACAGGTTAAAATAATAGTACTGGTAATTGTGAGCCTGAAGTCCTGCTACCTTTCAAAAGGTGACTGAGAGAATTCTGATGGGCAGGTGTATCAGATGTTGATGTAGACACCCTTAAATTAAAGCTGTAAATCAATACTTCAACCTTGTAGTCAGCAATTCATTTCAAATTAAATGTGCTGGAGCATAAAGCCAAAACAAAATTGTCCAAATACTTAATGGTTGCACTGTATAGGTAGATTATATAGAGCAGAGAACAGCATAATTTATCCCACCAAAAGCTGCGAATTATACTGTGAGATATGGCAACTCTGGTCTATGCATTAAGCATGTTTTTGATGCGAAGTGCGTATGTGTTTGTGATGTTTTGAATTGTTATCTTGGACCCACAGTCTGACATGAAGTAAATTAAATGACTCATTTACACGAAGCGCACAAATTGAAAATGAGCTTGAGGATGGTGCTGATGAGTCCAGTCGCTGTGTAAAGCAAAAATAAATTGTGAGCTATAGTCTTCCCTGAGGGCGATTCAGTTGCTAAAATAACTGCAGTATTTTTTTCGCCAGTGGTGGTTAGTGGCTCTATCATCTAATCACAGCCTGTGGCAAATGGAGAAATAAGCTGGATAGAGACAGTCTGATTGATTGCCAAGATAAAGACAGGCATAACACAACTTGATTCCTGCCCTTCACAGAAGTCCTACTTTACAAACTGAGCATTAACTGGCTCTGTGAAGGAAAACATGTATATTCGTTATAGGAGCAAGGCAGACTATATCATGCATGGCTTCATCTCACTATCTATGCCATTCCTCTGTCCATATCCCACTAGCTTTCCAGATAAAGATTAGACTAAATTGAGCCTTTAGGGGATTATCCTCTCAACATGTGTGTGTTGACATTTTCATGTCTCCCTTTTTCAGATTTTTTTTTTTTTTGGCATTTCTGCTTTATTTGATAGTGATTTCGAACCCAGGTCTCTATAGTAAGGACTCAGCCTTGATCGCCCCATCGCCCCCTTTTAATGGCCTGTATTCCCATGTCAGCGCAAAATACCGCTCCTTATCCCACTAAGGAGAAGATGCTTCCATTAATTTTCCCTCCCCGATCAATTCATCTCCCTTCCTGACATCTCTTCTATCCCATCCATCACGCCTCTGTCTATCTAGGAGCTAATACCGTTCAAAGCCGTCCACTTTCTCCCACTTCATCTTTCCCTTCCAAGCTTAATTGATCTCATTCCCTGGTTCCTGCGTCCATCTCTCACCTAATCTTTCTCATCCTGCACTTCAGCTATTATTTAATTTAATTATTGTCCTCAATTTCTTATTTCTCTGTAGGTATTTCTCAGTCGTCATGGGAATATTCCACAGCACCTGTTTTTTTTATGCTTGGCAGGAGGAATTTGACCAGTTAACATGTTTGGTGTTTTTTTTTTTAGCAGGTTTTTCAAAGGGGAAACGTCTTTGTCAGATAAGCTGCCATGTAATTAATGGCCATAAATATGGCTATTTCATTCCAGACAATTACACAGTAAAACTACATAAATTCAGTGATTCCCTCAAAAGCCTCTAATAAAGCCTTCTTAACGTGAAACTCCACACTAAAATCCAAGTTAGTGATAAGAAGAGAAGATAACAGGGCTAAGAGTCTAGCTAGCTAGCAGCTCTGTGAGGCTGTAAATTAACATTTTGACCTGATGATGGTGGTAGATGAAACAGTTGTCGAGACATTCAACCCAAAACCACACATGTGAACCTCATGGTGGCACTAGAGGAGAATTCAGGGATCACTAAAGTTATTGGGATTCATCCTCTGCGGACCATGAATGTCTCTACAAAATGTTGTGCCAATCCATCCAATAGTTGTTGAGATACAGTATTTCCCAGGATAAATGAAAAGTTTGACATGCTGGTGGGGCTAGGTGAAAGGTCATTAGGATTCATCCACTTTGTATCAAGAATGTCAATACAAAATTTAATGGCAATCAATCCAATATTTGTTGAGATATTTTAGTCTGGACCAAAGCGGTGGACCGACCAACAGACTGACATTGCCCTCACAAGGGCCAAGCCACCAGCATGGCTAAAAACACATCCATGCATATCAAGTAGGGCTGGGCGATATAGCTGAAAAATCTATCATGATAAAATGTTTCATTTCAGTCAATATTGATAATTATTGATAATTTCTAATGACCTATTTTTAATATAGACCAGGAGAAAATCTGTAAGCTAACAACTAAAATCATATTGACAGTGAACTACATTGACATCACTGACACATGGAGATCAAATCTTTGAATGGTAATTTATAATTGTTAGACAGATATGAGCATATGCAAAACATTATTTAATTATATGTAAAGCTTTTGACAGCTCTGCATATATACACACACGTGCATACATGCTGTGTGTGTGTGTCCCTGGAGATGAGCATCCATTTGCTTTATTGATCAAACGACCATTCTTGAGATGAAGGCTTATGTCCTACTTCATCTATACCTTAGAGGACATTCAACCTTGTTCCTCTTCCTGCTGTGCTTCTGCATCGTTAAGATTGCACAAGGGAAAATGTACAGGGATACAGAAAGAGATTAGTCTAAAGCTCTTTGGTTGGAGATGGAAAGACAAGGGCACACTGACAGGCATGAACTGTCGATGGAGAACAGCCTGAGACGGGATCCTCCAGATCTGCCTTTTTGTTGAAACAAAGCCTTGTGGCAACTCAGACTCAGGCTTCCATCTCTGCTTCCATACAGGCCTATTATTTTCCAACAGCACTGAGTGGATCGAAATGTAACTGTAAGATGTCATTCATCGAGTAAAGATCAAGTAAGACAAAATATTGCCGTTTGGGGTATTGCTGCTAGACAAATTGAGCATAACATTTTGCTTTATCCTATATTTTAATTTTACAGACATGTTACATGATTAATCACAAATATAATCAATGGATAAAACATTAGTTGCAGCCCTACTATGGCTTGACACACCACTATGGCAAAGAATCTAGCATCAGGAAAAATGTTTTTCCATAACTAAAATAATATATTCCTATCAGAAAGAGCTACCAATATCTGTGCATACATTATGTCAATGTCAGTTGAGCCCTGAGAGACTTGCAATATCTGAAATTAAATTCTGCTCAAAACCAATCAAATCACGCAGGCACCAAAGCTGCGCCTGCCTCTCCGTTCTGAAACAGAGCAAAACAATTGAAGAAACAAAAGCATTACACAATCTGAGAAGCATTAACAAATTGTTGAGGTACACACCAAATAGTATGTGTTCCTGTTGAGGGTCAAGGGAAAACAGGAAGCGCTATAAGCTGAAAAGCCTGCCACTAATCCTCATTCATGAGAAAGCTTGACATTGTGATTCTACAGCGCTATGATGCAGATTGGTCAAAGCCCACAATATAATATCTTTCACAGATCACTCCCGATATCACTGACGAAATATGAAATATTTCAGAAAGAGCTGGAGAAAAAGCTGTGTCTGGTATGAATGGAGTATACAGTATGAGAGGAGCTATGATGCCAACCACAAATGCTAGTTCAAGTATAATTTGATTGTCGGAAAATGGCCCAAGTTAAAGTGAAAGTCACCAATTGCATGGTGCTTAAGTAAAAGTAACATTAATTGTGCTTGTTAACAGAGTCATCAAAGCATCCGAGACCAGGCTCTGCCAATATCATCTAAATCCTGCAGCAGCACAAGTTTTAGACCTGCAGTTCCAAAATGAATATACAGAAACAAGGTAAGTGTATGCCACCAGAAAGAAAAGTTTCCGTACTTAAACTGACAATGAGCTCACAAAATGTCTTTTCCTGGAAAGGTCACAAAAAAAGTACTTTAGGTCAATACATTTGCATTCAAAGTATTCAACTGATGTGAACACAACACTAGAAAAGCTTTTCATTTATTTGTGAATTAGAGAGTCAATATGTGCTAGCAATAGATGTCGCAAGCTATTCCTGAGACCCTTGAAGAATAGCGTGTAATTTAGAAGCGCTAGTTGTGTAAACAGAGTTGGCTCACTAAATAGAATTGAAGGAAATGAGAGAGCTGCCAGTGTGATTCAGGTGGGAGAGAGAAATGTGAAATCTTCTTGTCGTCCACATTATTTTTTTATAAATCAATCATGCTTTTATTTAAATTATATAATCTATGTCTTTAATCATAAGGCAGCTGAAAGACATCAGAATAAATCTTCATTTGTCAATATCAAATACCAGCAGTTTTAAACAAGACTAAGAGTCTGCAGCCATGCTAGTGTCACTGTGAGGCTGTACTTAGGGACAATTGTGCATTGGGCTAAATGCTAACATCAGCATGTTAACATGCCCACAACGACAATGCTAACATGCTGATGTTAAACAGGTACAATGTTCATCATCTTAGTTCATCGTGTTAGCATGCTAACATTTGCTTATTAGCACAAAGTACGGCTGAGGCTGATGGGAATGCCATTTTTTTGCAGGTTTTTATCATAAACCAAAGTATTTGACAAATTTAAACTGACTTGATGGTGCTAGATTTTTACAGTTCATCCTGAGGGGAACATGAATAAAGCTAAGCTGAAGTACAATCCTGCTGGAGAGGAGTATTAGTAGAGGGAGATGGTATCTCATTCTTTTTCGTGTCAAGATTTTTTCCAGATGATCATTAGTCAGTCAAGACCTTCACCCACAAACGCACTTCTCTAACCTTTAGTTAGTTGCCAGCTAGCCTTTACACTTGAGTGTAAAAGGTACCAACCTTCAGAGTAAAGAGTTATTCCACAGATGGCAAAGATGAACCGAGATTAACAAATGTCATGGGAAGAGGAGTAAAAATGAGCAAGACAGCAGTCTCTAGAAGCTATACATATCTCTCAATACTAATATGATCAGTGACATTCAGCCAATTTTCCAGTTGCAGCATGTAATGCCGCAACGCTGGTTAAGTATGCTATAAGAGGCACACAGCCTGCCGCTCTCCATCATCCAAGGATAAAGCAATGTCTCACAATTGACTTAAAGTGGCAACAAAAACAACAACGTTACATTGAATCTGTCGCTTTTCTTTTCCCGTATGCAAACAGTGGATCCTACAAGGAATGACCACAATTCAGTTTGTTTGATTTTGCACTCAGCCATGTAAAAAAATACAAATATCCTGCTTATTCACGCAGGAATGATAAGAATATTTTACGCACAAAAGTTAGAATCAAGTAATTTTACTTCATGCTTAGTGCACTGTTTGTCTGTAACGGAGATTTGTTTGGAAAGTTTCAAGATTCCCTCTATTTTTATCAACCAGATGAAACCAAAAATCTTTAGCAAAGAAATGCAGGAAAGAAAAGCAAAGAGCAAGTAGTAAAAGCAATTAACAAGTAATGTGACTGGCTGAGAGGTTAATAAGCATCTCTAGCCCCACGATTTATACTCCACACCAGCCAACCCTTCATGCATAGCACGCTGCATCTACAGTATATGACAACAACAGATTTTCTCTCAACAACCTTGTGCACATGATCTCGCCCCATTTCTGCTTCCTGCATTCCCTCTTCACCCTCAATCCTCATTCAGTCACAGCTTCTCCACTATAGCCACTCAAGACCGCAATGTCACATTGACTGGCGAATTGAATCATTTTGAGGCAGCGACAGAGACACTTGTGATGGGAAGGTGTAAGGACGGCTTGGAAAAAAATGTTAATTTGAAAGTCTATATATGCACCCAAAGAGGATGAGCAGAGCCTTGACAACTAAGAAAAGCCCTGCAATTCTTCTTAAAGAACATAAAAGAACCTCGCTGATGAAAAATATTCTTAGAAATATTCTGTCCACAACAGAACATGAATATGCTATAGGAGTATCTGTAGTGTCCATGTGTGGGTAAAATATTGTAAACCTTACTCTAATGGCTCATTTCCGGCTTTTAAAATGAGAAATAATTCAATGAAATGCAATTAAAAGAAAGTATTCATTATTACATTACCAATACATGCAAGTATTTATATTCTGTGTGCACCCGTGTCTTTATAACGGACAGCATTAAAACACACAGCACTCTTGTTAAGTCTTCCTGGTAGGTACTGTCTGCCCCTCAGGATGCTCCTTCACCGCACACACAACACGCATCTGGCAGCAGCATGGCGACACAACTACTGTCCATATGGCGAATGCACATAGACCTCTGCTACAGCTTCTTCTCCAGGCTCCTTTTCAACCTCTGTGCACGGAATGCCGAAAATCACTCAAGAGCCTTTTAGAGACGGTGTGGGCTGAAATCTGTGAAATATGGCACCCTAAAAAAAAATCCCACATGGTATAATTACATAAAATGCTGCTTATTGGCAAATCCCTCTCCTTCACACTGGCTTGCGAGCCTCCGTGCATTACAGATGCCATTTGTTTTGTTTCAGCACATGAATTGCGTTTATAAAAATCTCAACGTCATCCATATGGGTGAGCAGTCAACCAGATGGAGCCAGAGCACGACATGCACTATGGCTATTTTCAAAACCGCCTACAATACTATCAGAACGTACTGATTTGGCCAAAATGTAGCATGTAGCATGTAGTATGCAGTATGCAAACAAAAGCAAAATCTGCAGTATTCCAGAAATACCCGGACGTCGTACTGATTCGGAAAAAATCTCCTGTATGCGTTGGACCAGTTTCAACTTTATTTACACGGTCACCATTGTTGAAATGGTGGACAGCAACACTACTGTGTCAGTGGTTGACAGCGAGGAATATAAATAGAAGTACCACATAACATTTTTTTCTAATTTAGTCATGTGCAAGCAGAAATTGTGACGAGGCTACAGTTATTACTTTTCGTTTTCAGAGTTTAAGAGGATGCTATTGTGGTGGTTTGTCGTTAGCCGTACTATTGCTTACTTCCGCTTTTCAAAACCGGAACCCGGCTAAGCCTGTTCTAGCATACTGCAAAATAAATCGATTTAATAGTTTCATACTGTATACTACCGAGGCGGTTTTGAAAACAGCATATGAGTGCTCACAGGGAGGACGCTTGTTTGGACTAAGTAACTTTCTTTGGAGTAAATGGTGCTGCCATGTTTAAATTCCTCATCCATACTTCTAGACGGCAATGGGCAAGACTAAAGTTAACTGTATTTTTTTTACTGGCAGCCACAGGTAACTGAGCCAATCTCCACGTTGCTTCAGTTGTTTACAGCTGAGTAAGCTCCCCGTCACCTGCTGTTTTATTTTTAGATTAAAGATTTTAGATTGATATGTTTTTGCAACAGCCTACAATGTATTCACGGGATTGTAAATCATAGGGTGTAAACCTATGATTAAAATAGTAATTTGCATATATTGTGTACAAATGAAAACAGCATGAAAACTGGTTCCAGCAGTAGTGCCACCAGTTTCCATATTATTATTTAGCAACTCCAAATCATCTCCATAGGCAGTGTGCTGACAGCTGGACTAGGAGTGCGAAGAGAGCAGCACGTGATAGTTATGTACCCTATGAAGCTTCCTAAGAGCCAAAAGATGTGGATGTTTTCTACTGAGTGAGTTTATATCACAGTTTTATGCCACGTAGAACTGTGCAGCATCTTCTACTGAGGTCTGTATTAATGTGCATTTATGTGATGCTTGGCACTGCTGTTGGTCTCTTCTCATACTCTAGACACATGTGCATCATGTGGACCCAGGCCATCCAGCTACAGCATCTCATGCATGCATAACCACTTACATGTGTTGGTTGGTTGTGTGGTATTCATTAATTTAGAGTCCTCATTTATGCTCGAACCAATGAGTTTACTAATCTAACTGTCCATGACACTGAAAAGGAAACCATTCGTTCATCACATGGCAGGGAAATTATTGAATGTGTGTGTGGGGTATGAGAGCTTTCATGGCCAATTAACACACAGTGACATTTCTTGACGCATATTAAACATAAATTGCAAAAACTCATTTTCTACAGAGGTTTTGTGGGTGGAGAAACGCTGTGTGCTAAATCCTGGAGGAGTTAGAATTCCTATCCTAGGGTCGTAATGCATCTAAATGGAGCAAATATGCATTTTTCTGAACTTTGGGCCAGTTAGGAACCGTTTCCTCTTCTGAGACAGTTGATAAATAGGAACCAAGAACTTTGGAACTTGTTTCTTCTGATGATGAAGATTACATTTCTGCAGGTGTGTTTCTGGTCTGCTTCAGTAAAAAAAAACAATCAATGATCTCTAAATACAGTGCACTGCTATTTCTTCCAATCACCAGGACAGGAAACACCTACAGTAATACAACTCATTTATATTGGCTAATGCTTTATGAAGGAAACATAATATTGCCCAGATTACAGTCACTGGCAACAGCTGGTTCCAATGCAGCAGGTAGCATGACGTTATTACACAGCAGGGGAAACTTATTAGCCAATGAAATTTGTTTGTGATTCGTCAAAGGCAGCTGGGGCCACCTTCATAAACTGTCTGTGGAGCAGTTACTGTTACTGAAAAACTGACATTTATTTAAAATGTTCCCGGATAATAACTTAAAGAAGCCGAGGATTGGGCTTGCCCATTAACGTCATTCGCTGTAACTGCTTTCTCTAACACTTCTGTCCAAGAATAACCAGCGTCATTACCTGAAACATGCCAAGAGAGCTGGGACTGGAAGGATAGGAAGAGGAGATATATGAAGAGGTATCGAAACAAAGAAATTATCATAAATTGTTATTCATTGCCTACAATCACAGCTGAGAGACACTGAGTTCTGGGACAGCATGACAAGATATTCTGCTGTGACAAAGGCTGTATGGCATGTCTGTGTGTGTGTGTGTGTGTGTCCATCTGTATCTGAATTTGTGGTGTGTGGGTTTTGTTTGCATGTGTTGGATTCAGGGTGTGTGAGTTAGGGGGACAGCAGATGTAAAGCATGGGAACAGGATGGCATCTGAATCACATGAGATGCAAAAAGCATGACACATGCAGGTCATGAAACACCCACCGAGAATCACACACACACACGCACACACACACACACACACACACACACACACACGCCATTGATTTTTCACTTAGACTTAATAAAAGTATCGTGCAGAACCTGAGCATGGCTGTCCTGCAGGGAAATATGTATTTTGTGGTTCAACTGTGCACACTGTGCTACTGTGTGAACACATAATGTGGCATAATAGTGTCATGACTGTGCAAACACATAGAAAAACATGTGAAAATAATATTTTAACATGGAGTGTAGTTAGTACGTGCATCACACCAGCCCTGCATGAGCTGTGAAGTCCACTGCACTGCGTCCAACTGTTTCACTGTGTAGGCTTTATCAAACCTGCAGTAGAGACCATTAGCTGTTGGTTTTCCTCTCACTTTGTAACCTTTTGTTCATCTTACTAACAATTATTCTGTACATTACACTCTCTCTCAGCGGGAAATGTCTTCATGAGTCACCTCAAGATTTTTACCTGCAGCAACACTTGACTGATGAATATCTCTTGCTCCAATGTGCCATTTCAACAGACTCATTCAACTTAGCATATCTTCAGCACACAGATGTCGTTAAAAATGTCAATTATGAGTAAATGTCAATAAAATAACCAATGCCACAATTCATGTCTATACTGTGTTAATATGTGCATATGTGTGTTTTTGAATACAGCATGTTCAAATTGTACTGACAAGTCGGAGTCTTGATCCATTTTCACCACTTCTGAATTTCAAATTGTCAGAAATGTAGCACGATTATCTTACATGCGAGCACTTATTTCAGTTACGTATATCATGCTGTCAAACATTTTGGCAAACTCATTAGGTATTTTCATTTCTGGCAGCAGTAGTAAACAATATTTGTGGTTTCCTCCGTGCATTCTGATTGGCTTCTTGATGGCAAAATAACTGTGGAGTGGGAGGAGCTCTATGACCGAATAATTCAATTTTCAATAAACTTAGTGCTGACATTAGAAAATAGCTGGGTCTTTGATTAAAAAAAAAAAAAAGAAAGAAAAAAGTTAAAACGTAAGGAGAGGAGTTAACTACATCTCCCAAAGCGTATTTTGGTAAAAAAAAAAAAAAAAAAAACATCTCATAGACTCTAAAGATGGACGACATGACAGCTCCCCAAAAGTGAAGCCAAAACATCTGGATCGCCCCCTGGTGGCTGGCTGCAGTATAGGTCATAAACCCCGCCCCCTCCATGTTTCTGTCATTTTAGGTAGTTCTTATCACGCTGATGTTTGTTCAAGTGTTCATTTTTCTGATAAGTTTGGTTTTAATTAGTTATTTGATGTTATAAAAATGGGGAGTGAAGTCATGATTGACAACTATGAGTGTGCTCGCGATTGGTTTGGGCGGGACCTCGATAACGAATCACCACTGCGCAGACTCTGGCTCCAAATGACGTTGCCTGCACAAGATGGCAGCTCCCGTATGCAGGATAATTTGGCTTCATTTTTGTACAGTGGGAGGAAGTGGAGACGCATCGTCCTTCTTTGTATACAGTCTACGCTTCTTCTCCACAGCAAAGGTGGCTGAGGCTCATGGGTATTGTAGTATTTAGAGCCATCCGTATCAAATTGATGGCCATAACATAAATAGTATTATTAAATTATCCAGGAGTCTCATGTCTTTTTAGGTTGAGGATCATCTTCAGAACACTAGAACAGCTGCCAATGAGGAGGTGTGGGGTCAGCCACCACTCCTCATTAAATAAAGGTTATCCATTTCTTGCTCACAGTCACTCTGAAGTTTTCAAAATCTCTCCTCAGGTGAGACTCCTTGCCAGGAGATTTGAGACCAAGGTAAGAGCTTGTCAGATTGGGAACTGTGGTGTTGCAAGTGTGTAATCACTGTACTTTGCACAATGAAAAAAAAAAGGGAAAATTATAGAGTATAAGGGCAGGAAAAAGTGGTTGAAGGAATGATAAAAGGTATTTCTGCTTCTGCTGACCATTATCCAGGACACCATCACTTGATGCTGTGTAACATTCCCTCCTTCAGTATCTGCCTCCTACTATCTGTTTGACCTTCTTTCACCATTTGTCTGCAGTCAAAAAGCAATCCAAAGGCGGGTCAGGACATTCTTTGAAAATGGCATACAGGGAGAACTGATCTGCTCCCCTGCTCTTTCTATCTCCACTCGACCTCGACCAGGTCTTTCTTTCCCCCTGAAACTGATATGGCTGGATAGCTGAATGTGTCCAATATCAAAAGGCAAATGGAGCAGCCAGATCTCAGAGGCACAACATCAGTGAGTGTGGAGGACTGCTGTTTACAGGCGGCATTCAACAAACACAAAATTGCAGAAGTTGGCTACTTTCAGCAGCTGCACTTAAGTCTCTCTCCATCGATATATCCTGTATTAGTGCTACAGACAGTTTCTTACCATTTTCACAAATAGGTAGACACACACTTACAATAATACAAACCAAACTGAAGCCAAGGTAGAGCAATGATTCAACAAAAATGAAATAGGAAAAAGTACTTCTACCAGTCCTACATTTGTGCATTCTGCTATGCCGCCAGCTACTAATAACTATCACTATGTACAAGATTATCGTGGCCAAAAACGTTGTACAATAATATGCAAGAAACAGTATGAAAATTTGAGTTTTTTATTTAAATAGATGACTGTAAAAGCATATTAAGCCAACAAGGCTTTAAAATTGGAGAGACTCTGCCAATTTGTATCAATAATTCATAGTAGTAGTAGTAGTAGTAATTGGGAAAGAAGTTAAGCAGATGTTTGACGGAGACACCCTTCAGCTCTTGCCTGTCTGTATCTTATTCCATTTGAATGTATAACAGCATCAGCGTAGCCTGGGACGTAATTGAAAAGCTGCTAAGACCAAAATACAGATAAGTGAGATAAGGGCTGATTGAGATTGGATCTATCTTTTCTGCCACTCTCTTTCTCAAGGAAGTGTTGACATCTGATCTCTCATCATGTGGCATTAGTCTTATCTACTCACTTATCTGGGACAGTAACTGTCAACAATCTCAGAATCACTATGAGGAATTGCAATTAAAGTTTTAACAGGATTTTAAATTATGTAAAAGATGTGTGTATTGCAAACTAAGTACACATAGGTTAATTAAAAGAAATGATAAAAATACTAAAGTTACCTGTATTTTACACTAATTTTACACTTATTGTGGTTTTAAAAGGGCTCACACCAGCACTCTACCTTATACTTTTAAGCTGGGACACTTAATTGAGAAGTTCATTGGCCCATGGCCCATAGCTTTAAGGTCTTTACACACCGGGGGTGTTTTGTTTTTTTGAGCAATTAATTCGCTCGTCAATATATTTTTTCAAACTGTTGTTTTTGTCATGAGTACTTTCACACAGAACGCAAATATTACGCAGCGAAAAAGCGTTGCAATTTTTTTTTTTTCCAGAACGAGGTTGATTTTTCTGAGCTTTCGCACGGAGAGTAAAGGCATCGACCAATCACGTTGTGCAGAACGGACATCACGTCACAACTCCACAACGGCTGACCTGTCGATTGCTTATGTTTCTCATCAACCTGTACATGACAAAGGACACAAAAATAATAAAGACAATGAACTCAAGGACAGTGTGTGGAGCATCATCACCAGATGCAGGATAGTGAGGAGCTGATGTAGTTTACTTTTGGACGTAGTAGAGTTGGTAGCAAGGCAACAGTGTCACAGCAGGTTTGGCTCGTCATATTAATCAAATACGGGAGGCACTCTGTTGATTTTTACCTGCTATCTATCTACCTTGGCTACAGTAATAAAATAAATTGCCACCGTTTTGACAGTGTTGGTGGGGTGCTCTCTGCTTATCTACATTCGGAGCAATAATTTTATGTGAACAATGTGGGACAGTGGCTATTCATGACTCTCCTCATGCACAAGAGGTTTTAATATATTTAAAGCTGCACTAATCTATATTTTACAGTAAGAATGGATCTAATGGCTACGTTTAATGTGAATGGTGTCACTCGTATTGACAAACCCACACAAAATTATCACCAGACTCTGCAGTTCACCTCAGCAAACTTTGCTGTTTTGGTTCACTCCTACTGCTCTCATAAACCTCGTTTCCAGACGTTTTCATTTAGCAGGTGTGAGAGAGAGACTGATATTTTTCTCAGCTGGTGGAGACCAAAACTGAGTTAAAAGGAGAGTGAATATTGGACCTGCATTTGCCAGAAACACAACTCCATATGAATGCTAATGTTGCTTTGTGTCTGCTATACGTGTCAATAGGCAACTGTTTGCTAACACGTTGTCATCATTGTTTACATCTTGTTGCGCTGCTGCCAAGGGGTAAAAAAAATTAAATCAATTAATGCAGGTTTAAAGGAGCTCATTGTTATTTAAAATGAAAATGAATGTTCAACACCCTGTACACCTAAAACAATGTGTGTAGATGTTTGTCCTATCATTTTCCTCTTCTCCGAACTCGTAATAAGTTGATACAGTAAGAGATACAGTACAAGATAGCTTTCATAGCTTTAAAAAGCTTTAAAAATAATTGTAGTATTTTAATAGGCATCACTCTGGGACTTCACACTTTCTGTGCCAGTTTAGATTTGCTACCGATTTCCTTACACTTGATAAATATCAGCCATGAACTATTTCCCCCTCGGGAAATCAATAAATGTAATTGGAAGAGTCAGATAGTGGGGTTTAGGAGATGTATTTTCTATTGCAGCATAATACATCTTTAGACATGATAAGGCCAAGAATTCCTTCAGGGGAACACTTATCTCAAACATTTATGAATTCATGTGGCAGCTGTAAGTGTCAGGTTTTCTCTGTCTCTGGAAGAAACTCAGCCTGCCACAGTGAAACGTCCCCAAACCCATCACATCACAGCAGCATCCTACCTGTATGGTATGTATGTGTGTGTGTGTGTGTGTGTGTGTGTGTGTGTGTGTGTGGTTCAGTTCAAAAGAAATCTAACTCACCCCAGCTGCAAAGCCTAAACTGCCATCCAGGATGCGCTTCTGAAAAGGGCAGATGAGAAGTGCAAGTCAGTCAAATCAATATCCTCAAACCCTGACAGTGTAACATGTAACCCTTCAGTAAACCTCATACTGTTGACTTAACTGGCAAAAATGCTCCAAGTCAGAAGTTCAAAGATAACAAAAACGCACAATCTACAAACAAAACCGTTCTGTCAACAGAGGGGTTTCATGTGCTGTACGGTAACACACTCCCCAGCAGTTCTACTGGAAACCCTCAGCTCTTGGCAACAGCAGCTGGCTAAGAACATTTAAAAACATGTTGTCTTAACGTGAATAACATATGGTTCATTTATGCGCTGTTTTCATCTAGAAACAGATTATTTTATCACTGATATTAATTTTGTGTTTGGATGTTTCACTTGTAGCTGCGCTGTAACAGCTTGTCTACACAGGAGGCGTTTCAGCTGCTCCGTCGTCGGACTGCTCTGCTGAGGTGCTGCTCACGCTACGTGGGCTGTGTAGACACTGTATAACATGGAGAACATCCCCATTCGTTTGACATTTTGGAAAATAGTCTTATTTGCTTTCTTGCCAACAGTGAGATGAGAAGATCAATATCAAGTCTGTCCCTTAAATATGAAGTTATAATCTGTAGCCAGGAAACGGTTAGCTTAGTTTAGCATTAAGACTGGAAGCAGGGGGAAACAGCTAGCCTGGCTCTGTCAAAAGGTAACAAAATCCACCTACCAGCAGGTCTAGAGCTCATTAATTAACACGTTGGACCTTATTTGTTTAATCTGTACAAAAGAAAATATAGAAAAATGGCAAATCTTTGTTTGTACGGATTAAAGATACAACATACATGTTAATTTGTGAGCTTTAGAGGTGTTGGTAGAGTAAGCGGACTGTTTTTACTTTTTGACAGAGCAAGGCTATAGCTATTTCCCCTGTTTCTAGTCTTGTGCTAGGCTAGGCTAACCAGCTGCTGGCTCCAGCTACATATTTAACATACAGATGTGGGAGTGGTATCTTCTCATCTTGCCAAGACTGTGGCTAAGCATATTTGCCAAAATGCCACCTGTTCCTTTAAAACAATGTGTCAAGTATTTACTCAAGCGCCGCGTGTCTGTGGGTTCTGGGTTCGGACGATACCTGTCGGCTGGAGAAGACAAACACCAGGGCTGCTCCGGCAGCAGTCAGACCCCAGGTGAACAGAGTCCCCAGCAGGGCCTGGGTCACGGGGCTGTAGCCTTCTAGCATGGTGCCAGACCTGGACAAACAACACACATACACTCTAACTTATCCCAGTTACATTCATGTTATATTGGAAGATGTGGCAGATGATATCTTGCTCTTATCTTTCCGGAAAGACTTTGAGAACTGGAGGAAAACCCAATATGGGAGGATTAAAATCTTCCAGTAACTTCCCTGCTTATAAATACTCCTACAAGACTAAAGTAAATATTGTCCCCATCTAGGATCCGGTATTAATGATAAATTTGACATGTGAAAGCAACATAACTGTACCACTTTTAGGAAGCTTATATCTTTATCTTTATTACCCAAGTGGACACGAATGACAAGAGAACAAACAACAGATCCAGAAACAGGGGTAAATGTACTTATGCTCACTAATCTTCAGTCAACTTGTGTCCATTTAAGCCCTCACATTACTAGTCTGACACGCACACCCACTGTGTTTGTTTCAGCACACTGCAGAGCAAATGAGTCAAATCCTGTTTGCTCAGGATTTCAATATGTGTTGCCAGACCTGTTGGGGTTGGCCCATCCCTTCTCAATTAGTGGATAATACAGCCTAAATATCATATTGTCGTACAATAAATGCAATGTACCACCAGTAGGTGCTGGGAATACTAGTATTGTTAATGTGTCATTCATTGAACCTTTTAAATTCTAATTATTTAAGTGGCAGGTTTACATGCATGTAAATGAACAAACCACATTGTGATTGTGGCCAAAAACACTGCGAGCCTTGAAATGAGCGAGGGTCAGTCTTATAACATATGAATTCAGCTTTTCATTTGTAGGAAGAATCAGTGTGTTAATTCTTCTGTCACATGCTACATGGTCTCACTTTAATGTAGCTTTAACTGGCAACTTTTTCACATTCATATGCAATAATAACTATATGTGTTGTTGTGACTACTAGAAATATTTACCAGTGTAAGCTGTAGGAAGTGCTTTCATGTTACCATCAAATTACATTTTCATGAGCACATCAATTAAAAAAACATGCAATGGGAATATTTACCACACAGTAGCAGGGGAAGCTGCTTTTATAATGCATTGACGACTGACATCTTCATA
Organism: Macquaria ambigua; assembly: GCA_008360985.2. Taxonomy (NCBI): domain Eukaryota; kingdom Metazoa; phylum Chordata; class Actinopteri; order Centrarchiformes; family Percichthyidae; genus Macquaria; species Macquaria ambigua. The sequence continues at coordinate 155,995 of VMKM01001139.1, read as the reverse complement.
TGGTAAATATGACTTACAAATATTGATATTCATCTCATGAATGTGGAATCAATTTTAAATGTGAAGTTATATGAATTTTTTGTGTTTATGTGTTCCCATAGATACAGTGCATGTGTTATGAGTGTGTGGATTTAGTACTCTTAGGCTGCACTGAGCTTTAACTGACTTTTTTACATCAACAGCTAAGATGTGTTTTTATTTTTTTATTGCTGTCAAAGTACGATGCATAAACTGCTTTAACGTGGCTTCATTAACACTGCAGTGTGTGACATAACTGGTCTTCGTGTAACTGAGTTACCAACGCAAACGCAGACTCGCAGTACGTAATGTATACAGGTAACTGACGTGTCTAACCTGTAAATGAGAGCAAACCGGTTAATTTTTAAATGCTTGCTCGCCTTATATTATAAAATAACTGTTATATTTCACTCAAACTCTATTTGTGGTATTTTGAAACAACACGCATTAATTCGGCAATGTGTAATTTTACCCTAAGTTTATGTTATCGGTCATTTATGGCATTAGTTTCAGCTATACTCACTTCTCTCCAGTTGCACTTCGACTCCTCTGTATTTACTTCCTACTTCCCGGTACACGTGTCTATGACAGTTGAAGCCCCGCCTCCCCTCGCAGCCTATTGGTCAATCATTTTGACAGCCGCAGCAGTGGGGGCGACTTCATTCAATAGAGGGAAAAACGAGAAAAAAATGAGCGTTTCCATTTGATGCCACTACAATTCAGAGGGAAATACTGTACTTTTTTGAAAATAATACATTTATATTTGTTTGACAGCTATACTAGTTACTTTACAAATTAAGATTCTACATACAAAACATATGACCAGTTTATAAAATATGTTGCATTCTTGCAGCTTAAATTACCCCACAGTACTGTATATAAAAAAAAATGAGTTCCTTCTCGACCAACTACAATGTTAAAATGCTGATACACATTAACGAGTCAGTAAGAATACCTTCATATAATATAGAATTGTATAACAGTCACGGACATTTATTTCTGCATTGAGTAGTTTTACTTTTATACTTTAAGTACATGTTGTCAGTAATACTTAAGTGCTTTGTCTTAAGTATCATTTTCAATGCTGGACTTTTACTTGTAATTTAGTATTTTTACAATGTAGCAATACTAGTTTTACTTTAGTAAGATACTTCTCCACCACTGGTTTTTGGGTGCACATGTGTGGACTTTTTGCAAGGAACACATTCTGGGGACTTTGCTGGGGAATTTTCTCTTCCAGTGGAAGTTTCCAGGATTGCTGCTCTCATTCGCCTCTCAGTGTTAATTCCTAGGCATGTTGACCTTTGACCCATAGACCGATCATCAGTAACTGATTCAACTCTTCCACTAAGCACTAATCTTTCTGTTTCCAACATTTTCTACTTGGGGTGTCTGCATAATCCACGACTTAAAAGTTTCCTGTAAAGTACTATAGCAATACCTTTGTAACACTGATGGTTATATGAAATTATAATGGTATAATCATCAACCAAACACTGATAAAATGCTGTTGTGTTTATTGAACCACATCTGCCACTTCTGACGGATTAGAAGATACTGTAGAATTTTTATTTTTATTTATTTTGTTCCAAGGAAAGTTGACCAGTACTGTTTTTGTTCCTTTTCACAATCACACAGATACGCACATTCACACCAGTGAGTTGTCTGTTCATACTGTTACCTGCAGTACTGTACCATATGTACAGGTTGCCTACAGTGTACCATGTCAAGATTTATTGTTGAAGTGAATGGAGACATTGGACAGCAGAAACTTCAAGCACTATCTGCAGTTTCTCATAAAGCGTGGAGGGCACAATGCACCATTTGTCCTTAAATCCACAGGAATAACAAACAAAAGAATGAATTTATAATAATAATTATAGAAGTTCTGTTTCACTGTCCCAGTCAGATGGAAAATCCAAAATATTTCATACTGAAAAGGAGTGAATTCTTTCACATTTGCAAAATAATGTTCATGACTCAAAATGCAACACATCCTATGTATTCATTGCTTTATTTTCTGCCTTTTTTTCAATGGATTTCTGTCATTGCAGGATAATTGAACGTCTGTACAAGAGGGCGGCTCAAGAAAGAAGCCCTCTTTGATTCTGAGGAACTGGCATTCAATACTGATGTTCACCTCTGATGTGTGATCTGAGATCACTGCTGTTTTATGCTAATACAACTTCAAAACACCTGCATTGGAGATATCCCAACATGACATCACGTTGCATATGTTTGGGCAGTTTTGCATGATAATAACAGGAATACACCACCAAAGAAAAATTCACCAACAGTGGTGCAGCACCTCAACCCTTTTTCATTTTACAGTGTTAAAAAGTTTTTAAGAATTTTCTTCCCTATTAGGTGCCTTGCTTAAAAATAGTTGCTGATATCACCATCCATTAGGGAACACAACAGTTAATATGCCACCCTAGATGCAATAAATCAACCCACTGATGGATTAAGATTATGTTACAACAGCTTTATCCGTTTTATTAATGAAACACAGATGTTACAGTGTAGTTGGGATTATTTTTCCACCAACATTCCCTTAAATATTTCACATCATTCTGTGTTGCAATTGCAGGAAGCTAGATTAGTATCATGAGTGACTCTGGGTTTATAGTCAGTGTTGCTGGGAAACAAAAAGGAGACAAAAATAAGCAGATACCCAGAAACAATAAATAAGATAATAAGACATGTGGAGTTTCCAGATTTCTTCTGTGGCTTCCTCTCACCTCCAAGCATGCTGAAAGCATTTGGTGCAGCATGCAATCCCATATGTAACATCTTTTACTGAAAACACCCTCTTATCGAACAATTGTGATTCACATTTTGCTGGAATTATTATATTATTGCAAACAGATGGTCTCTGTGTTTCATTTGGGGCTTTTTTATTCATGCTAGCAGCATGGCTCTTTGGATGGCAATGTCAGGCTGTCAGTTGCTCCGCCACTTTGGTCCAGACTGACATATCTCAAAAACTATTGGATGGATTGCCATGAAATTTGGTACAGGCATTCATGATCCCCAGAGGATGATTCCTACATACGTTGGGGATCCCCTGATGTTTCCTCTAGAGCCATCATGAGTTTGTTCAGGAGTGGTTCAGAGTAAAACATCTTGACTACTATCAGAAAATGAAAGTTGCTACAGATATTCAGGATGATTGAGGATGGATCCCAGTGACTAGAGCCACCAGCAAATCAAAATGTTCAGTTATTCAGTGAAAAAGCTTGACAGCTACCAGATGGACTGATACATAATTTTGTACAGACATTCATGGTCCCTAGAGGATGAATTCTACAGACTTTGGTGATCCCCTGGCTTTTCCTCTAGTGCCATCATGAGGTTGATATTTTAGTTTTTTTAGTGTCAAATGTCTTGACAACTATTGGATGGATTGCTGTGAAGTTTTCAACGTTTATGGTTCCCTGAGGATGGATCTCAATGACTTTGGTGATCCTCTGGCTTTTCATCAGCGCCACCATGAGGTTCACATTTTTGGTTTTGAATGACGTATCTCGCAAATGTGTTGATAATTTGCAGTGAAATTACTTTTCATGTAGTGCCATCATCAGGTTAAAATTTCAACGTGTCCAATACTCTGGTTTATGACTGAATACCTGCTCCCATCAGCCTCACCTGTACTTTGTGTTAAGTGCTAATTAGCGATTGTTTGCATGCTAACACGCAAAACTAGGAAGGCGAACATAGTAAACACCATACCTTCTAAACATCATTATGTTAGCATTGTCACTGCGAGCATGTTAGCATGCTGATGTTAACATTTAGCTCAAAGCACCACTGTACCTAAACATAGCCCCACAAAGCCGCTAAAGCATGGCTGTAGACATTTTGAGTTTCAGGCGGTTATCAGCTCATGCTCACCTGATCTCTTCAACACAAGAATAAGCTTCTACTTCTAAAGCATCAATATAACAAGGGAACACTAGAAAGCAGTACAGAGTTCAAAGCCACAGCAGTCTGACAGCGGAACTAGAAATTTTTTCTTGTGATCCCACAATGATCACGTGAGATGGTGAAGAGAAAGGAAAGTCATTCGAGAGAAATAAGATCTGAGATCAGAGTACTTTTAAAAGCAATAGCCCTTAATGTGAAAGATGTCATCTGTTTGATTCCATGTGGCTTGTCCTTTTGCTGTAAACAGCTCTGGAGCACGTGGATATGGATGCCAGCATGTCTGCCTGAACACTGCAGTGAAAAACTGCCCGTGAAATACGAAGCTGTGACACATCTCCAAATTTGACACCATGAAACAAAGTGTTTCCAGTGATGTTTTTACGGGGGGGGGCTGGAGTTGGGGTGGAGAGGTATGAAGTGCTAGTCTCCAGGGGGAAGTTAAGCCACAACCTAATCAGGAGTTTAGACTACAAAGGCATTTTTTCTAGGTAACTGGAACCAGTTAAAAGCCAGAGTGAAGGTATGTCTTGAGAAATCTCTGAAGAAATCTGTGGCATCTGATGAATGAGCCCTAAAATAAGGCATTAAGTGTCTCTGAAATTAGATTAAATCACTGGATAAAGGCGATAAAGATGGGAGGAACTGACTAATTATGATTGAGCTTTGCTTGCAGTGTTGATGGTGGGTGGCGTAACACGCTGGAGGTTTTATGGGGGATGTTCATGGAGTATTCCAGCTATGCGTGTCAGAGCGGCAACAGGACGGAGGCCATCGCTCATCCAGGGTCTTTAATCTTCGCCAACCCCCACTTCCTTCCAATCTACCCGTCTCTCTCTTTCTCCTCTTTTCCATCTTTTTCCTCCCTTCCTCTGCGCTCTCTTATCTCCTTTTCACCTTTCACTTTTCCTCTTTCACGTCCTTCTTTTGTGATGGATGGTGTAAGAAAAACAAGGTGGAAGGGCTGAAGGAGGATGGAAGGAATCGAAGAAGCAAAAACAGCATCCCATGTCAAATGTCAAAAAACAAAAGCACTGAGAAAACAGACAGCGACTTCTCTTTCCTGGCAGCAGATTTACTCTGTCTGGGTTGTAAAGGTGGGTGGCCCAAGTGACGAGATTGTGTTATTATCTGTGTGTGTGTGTGTGTGTGTGTGTGTGTGTGTGTGTGTGTTTAGGTTTAGTTGTATGACCCCCCACTGAACTGTGAAGGAGCACAGGAGGCAGAGAAGTAGACTAGCACAGGGGTGGAGTATGGTGAGACAAAACGGATGGTAGGCGGGGGGTGGAGTAAACAGAAGCAGAGGGGAGAGAAGAAAGAGTGGAGAGAAAAAGTTATGAAAACAAAAGTATTGTAGCAGATGGGGCCAGGGTTTACCTTGGAAACAGCATTACGGCAGAGGAACTGGGGGAGCACTGAGGAGGGGCGTGAGCCAAGCTGGAGTTTATCACAATCTCTGGAGACTGATGAACAAGGGTTGGGGGGTGGTCCACCCACACTCAGCAGCAGACACACTCCTCGCACACTGTGGTTGGGCAGAGATATAAAAGGGCTCCCAGGGAGAAAGAGTGGTCAGGCAAGTGTCCGAGCGGCCGTCCTGCTCATTTCCACACTGCTGTGCGTCACTGAGTGTGTTTTACGCCAGAGTGTGTGTGTGTGTGAGAAAGTGCACATTGGTATCAGAGAGAAGCGTGCTGTCTCCACCACAAAGGAATAAACTTTGACAGGTTTTTATTTTTTTCCAAAAGATAAAAGGACGTAACGATTCACTGGATGGGGGGAGTTGAAGAGTTGCTGAAGCCTGGCTGTTCTTGAACCTGAAAACTGTGCTTGATTTTCAGGTTTTTTGGTTGAGTTGTTTTCTCCTCTCCCTCTGAGTACTTTCTACTTCAATCACGGGGAGTCAAGAGGTGACTTTTGAACTGCTTGCAGAGGAATTTAAACACAAGCAAAGATTTTCTCCCTCTGAGCTGCCACTGTTCTGAGTGTAATTTTGTCATTTTTATTCTCTTTTTTGATCAATCATTAGATGTGCTGAGGCAGAATGGATGCCTCATTTTTATCAGAGATAGAATACAATCAGACCTATGTGGACGAGCATTTTTACTTTGAGGACAATATTGATGGCTTTGGCATCACCATGGCCATACTCTACTTGGTGGTTTGCATCCTGGGACTAGCTGGGAACTCCCTCGTCATTGTTGCCATTTTGAAATTGGACAAAATGTCATCTTCCACAACGGTGTACATTTTCAACCTGGCACTAGCCGACGGACTCTTCATGGTTGGTCTTCCCTTCATAGCGAGCCAGAACTTCCAGAATCACTGGATGTTTGGCGACATGGCGTGCAAAGTGGTCATGGTGCTGGATGGCATCAACCAGTTCACCAGCGTCTTCTGTCTCACGGTGATGAGCATCGACCGCTACATGGCACTGGCCAACCCGCTTCGGTTCGCCCGTTGGAGAACGCCACGGTGCGCCAAGATTGTTTCGGCATTCCTGTGGCTGTTCTCCCTCCTCACCATCCTTCCCATGGCCCTTCATTTCTCAGCTGATCGAGGCCTCTGTATACCAGATCTTGTTTCGGATGCCTGGTGGCTCGGCGTCTTGTCTTACACCTTCGTCATGGGGTTTGCTTTGCCGTTCACGGTCATGACGGCCTCCTACACGGCGCTGCTGCTCACCCTGAGGTCCCAGCGGCTCCAAGCGACGACCCCGGGCCACGAGAGCCACCAGCTGGAGCAACAGGTCACCAAAATGGTGGTCGCAGTGGTGGTAGTGTTCGGGATGTGCTGGCTGCCATTTTACACCTTCAACTTCTGCTCCCTGTATCAAACTGGCCTGGTCCTGACCTTCACCAGAGGTTTTGAGTTTGTGGTCCTGCTGTCATACTCATGGAGCTGCGCTAACCCCATACTCTACGCCTGCCTCTCCGACACCTTCAGGAGGCACTTCCGCACCCTCCTCTGCCCCGCCGCCAAGTCATCTCCCAGCATGCAGTGCAACACTGAATGGTATGACTTAAATGACACAGGCATGCGGGATGTCACTATTCTGGCATAGAGAGAAGACGAAAAACTGACTTACTCAATTTCCTGACATGATGCCTGCATGATACTTTTCAACTTCTTTAAATGTATTTACTCATTTGATGGTTCGTAGATATGTGATCAATTCTGATTTTGTTTTTTTTGTCTCCACTTAGCTTGGAATGTATTGAAGGTACATTATTTACCTCCAAGAATGAAGTTGTACATATTTTATTTTTCTTAGATTTTCTTGTCCTAGGTGATCAGACTGTATACTGAGTTGTGTGTTTACAAGGCGTCAATACTGTTCATCACGGTCTCAAATGCAGGTGTTTAATCTGGCGTCTACAGGGATTGGGGTTTTCAACACACTTGTTTACTGTTTGAGTACAGACTGTGAATCTTTCCGCCCGGCTGAAAAGTTTACCCTTTTCTACCTGTGGAAATGAAAAAGTTGGCTCTGTACTTTCCAATCTTTCAGGAAGAGTTTCTTTCACAGAGTAAGACATACAGCATAATTCAATTTGACTTTCAATAACATAGTCTTTATCTGACAAATCCCCTGTCTTGATAGAGCACAGGCCCACCCCTGCTCTGTCTGACTCAGACCTGTTGTGTAATTTGTCTTCTAATAACTCAGACCGCTGCGGCGACCTGCTCTACCGCATCTCTTCTTATGCCGCATTTCACCAGAACTAATGAAATGAGGCACAAGAGGGATGAAGTGTGGACAGGTGGAGTGTCAACAGAATAACATGGGTCACATGCCTGTGGCCAAACACCAGCACAGAGACACACACACAGACAGCTCCCCGAGTCCCACAGCTGGATTATGTGCCAGTGGCTCTAAGTGTAGGAGGACATCAGAGGTGTGTGTGTGTTTGTGCCTGGGTGGCCGTGTGCATACACCTATACACATGCATGCTGTTGGGAACCATGTGTGCCACAGGCTTACTGTGGTATTCTGCTTGATCCTGACTTACTGAAGAGGATTCCTAAAGATACTTTGAAGGAAGTGAACAGGATAAAAGGTGAACACGTTTATTCACTTTATGATTCCTATGAACTGAGTGAAAAACATACCAGCACTTGTCTTGTGTTACAGTGAGTGCCTTAGTCTCTTCCTAAATTGCTCTAAAATGGATTCTGGCACTCTTTTTTAGCTGAAAACCTTGTATCTCTAAATTGTCAACTGTTGGGAAATTTAAAAAGCAGTCTTGGGTTTAGCTTGATGAAAATGCATTTTGACGTTATCCAGTGTGATGGAAAGGCTTTCGCAAAGTCATGCAGAGGCATGTAATGCATCAGTTTCGGCGAAAACTTGAAAATCACCTGAATTTATGTAATGATTTTCGTGTAATAGCAGTTACATGCTTCTCAGTGATGTTGCTTTGACCCTATTTCTCCCCATATAAATCAGGTATAAACACACCCAAGGTAGATCCAATCACGACATCTGGCAACAAACAGGAGATGCATGAACAGAGTTAAATAGAGCAAATAAAAAGTAAACAGAAGGCCGGCAGCTCATATACAAACACCCTTGATGTAAATATGTATAAATGAGAAAATGATTTGTGTGAGAAACATAAATCTGATGTCAGAATGTGTACCAGAGTGCCTCATTTTAAAATGTGTTGTCTATTTAATCCATTTACACCACATCTAAACACGAAAAACGCATGTTTTGTAAAGCCAGTTGTGTCATGAGTTTTATTGAGGCAGTTAATCAAGACATGGGACTGGGACTTCACTTATAATGATCATATAGTCACTCTATATATGAGCCTTCCTCAGATGCTGTTGCTATATTGACTGCAAATAAATATAGTTGTTTGTGTTTTATTCTTATTTCTGTTGCCATGTTTCAGTGCAAAAGAATAAACCACAATCATGTCGCATACTCTGCTTTCTTGTATGGCTGCAAGGCAATGTTTTTCATGAATCATACTGTGTATAAGATTCATAACAGAGTTGGAAATTACCTATATGTACATCCAATTTCTGACAACTCTGCCACTCTCAAAGTCACGGCAGTAGCAGAAGTACATATACTCAAGTACCGTACTTAAGTACAATTCTGAGGTACTTGTACTTTACTTAAGTATTTTCATTTTATGCTACTTTGTACTTCTACTCCACAACATTTCAGCAAGAAATATTGTACTTTTAACTCCACTACTTTTATCTGACTGCTATTAGTTACTTTACACACTAAGATTTTACATACAAAACAATAATGATCATATAAAATGATGCATTGTTATTGATTAAAGTGACCAAAAGTATTATATTTAAAATCAGCTCCACCTCAACCAGCAACAACATTAACATGCTCCTTACATGTTAATGAATCAATAATAATTCATTATTCATTCATTATTCTGCATGACAATGACTTTTACTTTTGATACTTACAGTACATTTTGCTAATACTTTTACCTACCTAAGTAAAACTTTGAATGCAAAACTTTTACTTGTAACAGAGTATTTTTAAAGAGGGGTACTGCTACTTTTACTTAAACAGTATATTTACAAAATACAATGTATTTTTATTGTTAAACCAGAGGTTTCCAACCTTCTCAGCTTGCGACCCCTTACAAAAAAGCTTGTGTCTACTTTGGTCTACTTCTGCTACTACTTTTGCTGTCTACTTCTATGAAGTGTTAGCAGTTCCGCCAAAGAGTGATTTACCCTCTAAACTTATAAGACGGTTTCATTAACATAACATTTTGAGGTCCAAATAGGTCAAATTATCCAATATCTCACAAAGAAGCGAAGATTAGAGTAAAGTCCAAAAAATGTAGACACATTTGTGTGCCAAATCCATCTCGAGACCCCCCAGATTTATCCCAAGGTGACCCTTTGGAGGGGAGGGGAGTGCTCTATAAATATAATTGACCTGACTTATTTTTACATTGTTGTATTGGTACTTTTACTTAAGCAAAGAATCTCAGTACTTCTTCCATCACTGCTGTAGCCTGGCACCCTATGAGGGCTGCATTTAAAAATAGTAGGTTGGTAAAATACAGAAATTCTCTGGTGAATTCTAAAATTTCCAAAATGGTCTTCTTCTGTAAGATGAACAAGCAAACTAAGTGTGTTCCTGACTGGCTGATACTTTCCCGGGGGGACATCCTGTGAACTGGAAAGACTCAGTAAATGTCAAGCTGATACCCACTTGTGTCTGCCGGCTTGTTTTTAAAAGAGCTAATAAACCCCTAACCTGACGCGCCAGATGGTTCGCTACACAGAACCATCTGAGAAGTCGTTCTTGGAAACTGTTTGGAAAAGGGCAGGCACTTTCAATAATTACTTGGCAGGTCTATCACCGTCCATCACGGGCTAACTTCAACCAATCAGATCAACAAACCAGATGACGTAATAGAGGTCCGAAGCCAGTCAGGAGAAGAGCGAAAACATCTTTTCCATCGAGAAAAGCCTTCAGTGCCGTTCTTTGCTCTTCTTTCAATGAAGAAATACTCTCCAGTTCTGATATAACTGATGCTATAGCAGCAGCTACGCTAACCTCTTAAGGAGCCGCTATTGTTGTTTTTGAACGAACAGTTGCAGTCGTCACACCTAAACCACGCCCGTAGCTGCCAGTAGTTCTTCATAGGATGCTGATTGGTCTGAACTACTGTGGTTCGGCCACGAGAGCATAACTTGAAGCCTGGCAAGATGGATTCTCGCGTGATCTCGCAAATCCAGCTGCCTTGCAAGGTAAATTTAAAAAAGTGTCTGGATCTGAAAACTGCAGTGCACCCTGGGGATTTTTTGGGGCCTAACATACTTCAACTGAGTGCTGGAGATGGTCCAGTCAGGATGAGTTAAGTACAACTAATGTTTCAAGAAATGATCACAGATCAAAATGCGCTCAACCAAACGGTAGAGAAAACCATTGTACGGATTAGACAAATAAGATATAATTATTATTATGTTAATTAGTGAGCTTCAGAGATGCTGGTAGGCGGATTGCTTATTGTTTAAAGCAACTGGGCTGAGACCTAGACCTAAAAATGAAACAGTGGGCTCATTTATTGTTCTTCAACGCATACGGTATGACACAAAACAAAATCAGCTTTTTAATATTATAAAAACAACCAGTTGTGGTGAGAAAAGCAGGAAACCACAGCTCTGAACTGTTTAACCGATTCAACAAAACATACAGGCAAGTGTTCAGTTAATCACCATTCAATCAAATGTGCTGAATGATGCGAGAGTAACAATGTATTGTTGTGCCACAATCCAAAAGGTCACAGGTGTGTGTGTATGTGTGTGTTGGTCCTAATTAAAGCACACTGGCGGACAGCAGTTCTTTTCATTGGTCCTCTTTACTCTGACTGATCCAACCTTCACCCTCTACGTGTAATTAAGACCAGATGCAAACTGCCTGAGAGGTTTCTCAGTAAAGAATATTGATGGGACCCCTGAGAGTCAGTGTGTGTGTGTTTGAATGTGTGTATTTGTCCATGACATGATTAGAGGAACAGATCAATAAAGGTCAATTAGGCAATTTACATAGTCCACTTGCTGTCAGGCGCTTCTTCATTTCTTTCTCATGTCTCTTTTTCAGTTTCTTCCTCCTCCTCCTCCTCCTCCTCCTCCATCTCCATTCCTGTCATTCCCTCACCTCATTTCCCAACAGTGGACTTATCTTTTTAAATCTCTACTTCCTATTGCATTGTGATTGTGCAACAGGACTGACAATGCGGCAACATTTACATGTTTATGACAAAAACAAGACTCTGCAGAGCCGTGGTTGCAGCATTGCGGGGGGGACAGACAGCGAACAGAACCAGCCAGGAATTACTATCACTTTGCGGTGCTCTTGGAAAGCACAAAAAAAATGAAACTGCCATGAAACTGTTTTGCAAATGTTTAAATGATTTTGACATCTGCCCAATGGAAAGGGTTCCAGCTCTAGTCAAAGTTTTCCACAGCACATGTACAGATGCAGCTTTGCGGAGCTACACCTGCTCCATGTCTCCCAAGGAAGACGGTTTTCAAGGAACGGTATAAGGAAAAATGACATTTTGTCAATCTGGTAATTAGTTGGCTGAGAGATACCAAAGTCCTGTCCTATGATGCAATAATTTGTTTATGATTCACTAATGTGGATTATTTAGTAATAATCATATTATCTGCAGTACTAATGCAGTAGAAGGCGACTAAATGCATGATGATGGTTATCTGCAGAGGCTGCCTCTGAGGCTCACACACAGAGTCAGTAAAGTAAAGAGTGTACACTATATACAAGAAGAAAACACACATAATGCTTTTTTATGTTATTACATATGACACTTGTTCATTTCTTGATGAATGAGTTGTTCATTTCTTGATGAATGAGTTGTGTTTGTGACATGATTTGAAAGGGTTCCTTTAATTTGTTACTTTTAAAGTGACATTTTTATATTTGTTGCTCATTTTCAGGTGCGTCACGTATGGTCTGCGCTCTGTTTATTAATGGATGGATTGGATTAAACAACATTGTTTTTAAAAAATTGTAATCCGTAAGATTGCAGCCCTGGTTAAACTGGCGACACCTGTGGTTTCCGTGGTAAAGGCAAGTGGGGTTTATCACTTTAGGTCACAGAATTCTGGGGGCAGGAAACACTCCTTGAGCATCGACTTTGTCACGAATACAGCAGAAGAGCAACTGGTGTGTATCTGTTTACAGTGCAGCCAAATAAACTCACATTTTAATAAAGGAGTCAGTGAAAAATAATTGCAACTGCAATCTGATTTCATGCTGCACAAGTTTTCCACACAGTAAAAGAACTGCTGTTACCTGGCTGAGGGGTTGGAGGTGTGCAGTCTGTTGCCTGTTCTTCAGCTAACAGCTCACTGTGGCTGCTCCTTCTTATTACAATACTCCCTGCAATATTTAAAACTGATCTGCTGTCAAAACAAAAAGCCAAAAATGGCCGGTGTCTTGTTTTGCAAGTGCATATTTGCATCCTGTCTCACTCAGACATGTGCAGAGTGTGCAGATAGCTGCCTGACAGCAAGGCAAAAGGATACTCTGCGCGTCTCATGGTCACGTATGTACATTTAATTATTTTTCCACGTTAGTGATTTATGGCTATGGTCATTTGTTACTACATCATGTCAAATAAATAACCTTGTGTTTAATATGGACACAATATGAGCACCAAAGAGAACAAAGAGGGTTGTAGATATAGAGATAAAGGAGAAGGCATAATGATTCAGCGCGGAGCTACTGTATAGACAGGTTTTGGGGTATTTGAAAAGGCAACAGCAGGGTCCTGTAGCCCACAGTGAATTACAACCAGCACTTTTGCCTTTCTGCTGGCAAATTTCAATGACGAGAAAATGTATTTGTACACTTAGATGAAAGCGGCTTTTCACCATGTGAAAACAAATAGATTTCTGGACTCTCGTGTGCTTTTTTCATGTTCATAATACTTTCTTTTAGCCACATCTGAGCAAAAGAAAATATAATTGGGTCAGTTTTACAAAGACTTAATGAAGCTGCACCTGAGTGTTTCTTTTAAAAGTTCATTTTCCGACTGGGCTGCAAAGCGAGTAATGTCTGCACTCCTTTCAGCTGCAGAAACAACCGCTGTGTTTTTTTTGTGAATTCAAAAAGTACACCCAGACAATGCTACTGCTGCTGAATAGAAATATTTATCACAAAGACTAAATCAATGTTTCAACAAGGTTATTCATGGTTGAGAGGATTTTCTTTTTTGTGTCTCTGTGTCAGAGCACGTATTGCAAAGATGAGATTCGGTGAGGTTCGGTGTCCCTTCCCCCCTTCCGTCTTCCCTCCTCATCCTCTCTGTGGATGTTTTTGTTTTCTACTTACATAATCTAAAAACATATCTTTCCACTTCAGTCTGTATCTTAAACCATCCGTCTCAATTAATGTGCTTCTCAGGAAGGAAACCACATAATCTAGATTCCCATTGGAAATTATCCCAGGATCATGCAAAGGGCAGCACATAGGAGCAACTGAGGTTTATCAATGAGCTGTTTTTAGGTGCTATGGGGATCCGAAGATGGGCTGACTCTCACGGTGATAAGGTGCTGAGTTTTGTCTAACTTGGCCTCAAAAGACTCCATAGGCTCTTCAGTTTATGTTAAATAGCTGCAGAAAACACATCTATTTTTCAGCAGATTACCTTTTTTTAGCTGTGAGAAGATACAAAGAATGTCCAGATAATATGGTAAATATAGTGGTAATCTGTGAGATCCTATCTTTCTCTGTTGTTATTATTCTTGTGCTGTTTTTTGCAGTACACTTCCCAGAGATCACTTCTCAAAAAGTTTGGGCCGCGCTGTGATGTCTTTCTGCTGATGATATTTGATTTTTAGAGATGTAGGTGGCTGATACTGCTCATACTAATGTGGAAAGTAGAAACACAATTCCTGTGCAGGAGAGATTTTTTTCCCGCCACAAAATTAAGCTCCCAAACACTGGGTGTCGAAATTGGTTTGCTTCCCCTTCCCCTTTATTTGTCCAGCTTTCCATTCTAGCACAGCACATATGCGGTTTACAACGAGATTTTACTACTCAAAATTCACAATAACCTTTGAAACACAGAAGCAAACAAAAGCAGGCCTAAGTTTCTAGCCAACGACCGTGGATTTTGTTAGCTGAAAAGACGACTGCCACTAGCTTCACCTGCTACAGCCAGCTAACGCAAAACTTCGTGAGTTGGTTGAAAATGCTGCGTCCAGCTGAGTTTTTTATGTCTCCAGTGTATTTGTTTTAAAACGAGAATCCTGTAAAAGGGTGCTAAATATGCTGTCTACATACATTACGATATAATGCTAGAAGAAAGAGGCAATAGCTACATGTCCCAGGCAAAAAGTCAACATCCTCACCAGCTGACCCCTGTAGAGGACACGTAAATAAGGAGCAGCATTATTCGTTTATTCGTTCAAAGTTATTTGTTCTAACATAACCCTTGGATGGTGTGAAAAGCTTGCTATAGAAAAACGTACTTAAACAGGCAACACAGTGGTTAGATTCATGATTTAATGTTCGTATTTTCAAACAGTATATTTCACTTGTTCCACTTCACAATAAAAGGAACTGAGGAGCCTCTAACCCCACTAAGTAGTGTAGTTAGTTTATGACAAGATATTACATGACTTTCTATGGTGACATTTTGTCTGATTGGTCAAATTTAGAAATAATTATTACTACTAGAAATTTCATTTTTGTTTTCTAATAAGACTGCAGGTGAATGCCCCATGTTCTATCTTACAAACCATCCTTTGTGGGAGAAAGATTAACATAAGTTTGGTAAAAACTAGTCTTTTGCCTGCTTTGTACTGTCGGTTGGAAACTTGGCAGGGATTCTGCCGAATTTCTGCCACATCGGTTGTCGTTTGGGGGGGGGGTCACGAGGCCTGATTAATCACCTGAATGATCAGCAATCTGGCTCTCGGACAATCAGATGGATTTCTGGCACGTCAGAAATTTTGGTCAGTTGTCTTGCTGTTTCAGCGCTTCCACGGTCAGATTTCCCACATTGCATCATGTTATAAACTGTAGTAATCTGGTTTTGATATTATTGGAGTAGTATTTTACATGTTGTAGCTGTAGTAGGCTACTGTAGTCTTGTCGAGACTGCTGTAAATATATAAAAAAAAACTGCATCTTCCAGACAACTGTGGCTTCATGTTAGTCCTTTTCGTGTCGTGGCCTGTCAATTGAGCCGTACAGTGTGAAGTCGCAGGTTCTGGTCGTGCAGAAAGGCAAACTAAAACATGTAATGTGAGTTTACACAACATACAAGATCAATACAAACTCACAGTGTCTGTCCAGCTTTAGAGATGACTAAAATGCACCGAAATACTTTTTTTTTTAGCCTGTCTAAATCTTCTCTGATTGCCTCTTATCAGACATGGAGGTATCAACTTTCAACATCAGGTCAAACAAGGACAAATTTAGACAATTTGAGAACATAGAGACAGAGAGAGAGAGAGAGAGCACCATGAGCTACACGTTGCCAAAAATCTCAGCTTTGATTTTGGCATGGTATCTACACGTATATTGCACGTTGGTTCAGGCCATTATATCAACATCTATTCAACCTCTAAATATTTGCTGGGTGCTTTTAGAGGGCATGGGAAAGATCCCATATATTGATTAAACTGTTAAAAACTATAGCAATAACAAGACACTGCCATGTTTGGATTTGACATCGACCTCATACTCCCTCTCATCTCGGTCCAGCTGGACTAACCTCAGAGTTACACCTACGTAATCAGAGCAGAGTGTGACGAAGGACACACTGGTTATTTGGAGTGTTATTTGTCATTCGCTACGTGGCAGAACTTAAACTCCACGGTAGCTTAAGTTGCTTTTGGAGACGGGGGGAAATTATTTTGTCAAAGTAATTTGCTTGTGATTCTTTGTATCTGCAGTCAGAGGTAGTATTTGACAAAAAGAACACAGCCTGGCCTCCCTGTTCTGTCTGTGTCAGCCAGGTCCTCTCCACTGAATCAATACATTGTCAATGATTTCTCAGTTTTTGAAGTCTGTGCTGTCTGGTGGACTGTGGGGTCAAACAGAAGTCTAGCGCGCATTGAACCATGGTTGTTTCTTTCCACTATGGGCTTTCAATGTGTTCTGTCTGTACTTCATGTCCAATACTGGGTCCCAATTGCCTTTTGATTTTGCCAAAGTTTATTTCCAATACGTGGTTAAAATGTAGATTTGTTTGGAGATTTACTTTGTGTCTAAGCTTTTTGCTGGTATTTCAGAGCCACCCAGTACATCTTATGTCTCTTTAGGTCTTTGTAGTGATAAGACTTGAGTCCAGTGCATTGGAGAGGTTTCTAAACGTTGATGACTCCCCCTCTGAGCTTTGATAAATGGAAATTGTATGAATCACTGCCTGTATTGTTGGACTCTTAAACATAATTTTGCAGTGTTCTGTATGCTGTATCGTAGCGGATGATTTTTGAACTATAAAACATTCTCTATAGTTAACTATGTTGTTCACTATTATTTAATACAGGGCGATGCATGACTGACTTACAGTAGAAAGATTTTTTTTTATTCCAGTCATAATCTGGGTATCAACAGGATTTTTTTTCTGCTGATGTTATCACACAAGTCTAGCTTTTTCTCACTTCCTTCACAGCCTTGACAAAATGTTCTGTGGAGGTGATAATAAATCCTAAATTTGTATATATTTACACACGCACTCAGTTACTGTACCTGCTGGTGTGAATTTATTTGGAATTGCATTTTGAAAAGGTGATATTTTGTCTGATTGGTCAAATTTAGAAATAATTATTACTAGTAGAAATTTCATGCTGCAGGTGAATGCCCCATGCTCTGTCTTACAAACCATCCTTTGTGGGAGAAAGATTAACATAAGTTTGGTAAAAACTAGTCTTTTGCCTGCTTTGTACTGTCGGTTGGAAACTTGTTCTATTAATTCTCCCACTCTTTTTGTATCATTTTTTCATCTTTCTATGTCTCTCTGTTACCATCATTTTCTCTCTTCCTCTTGTTTTATCCTCTTTATATAGGTACAGTGAGTACTGGCTTCAACCCTGATTCCACAGAGCTATCAAACTTCTTTGAGACTTGAATACAACAAGGTGCTGTTAATGTCTCACAGGGTCCATGATGGTCTTGATAACGTCACTCATTTCCTGCAGCTATTTTCTGTTCTCACTCGTCCAAAAGGTCTCTGGGACCTAGGGACTGAACTAAAGACACCGTCATGTTCCTGGAACCATCCTGAGACATTACACATATTATCATGTGGATCCTTCTGAAAAATGTCAGCTGCAGCCACAAAGAGATGGTTGCCTGGTGAGCAGAAATGTCAGCAGCCTTATTTCAGTTTTGTAGTTCAAGTCAGCCCCAAGTCAAAACAAACACAAAACTCAAGTCAAAACTAAAATAACTCTCAAGTCAAGTCCCAAGTCAAGACCAACACGTCTCAAGTCAAGTCCCAAGTCCAACACGTCTCAAGTCAAGTCCCAAGTCCAACACGTCTCAAGTCAAGTCCCAAGTCAAGACCAACACGTCTCAAGTCAAGTCCCAAGTCAAGATCAAGAGGTCTCAAATCAAGTCCCAAGTCAAAAGCAAGCCAAGCCATGATCAACAAGTCTCATGTCAAGTTCCAAGTCGTAACAAACAAACAAGTCAAGTCAAAACCAAAACAATTCTCAAGTCAAGTTTCAAGTCAAGACCAATATGTCCCAAGTCAAGACCAACAAGTCTCAAGTCAAGTCCAAGTCAAGACCAATAAGTCTCAAGTCAAGTCCCAAGTCAAGATCAAGAGGTCTCAAGTCAAGTCCCAAGTCAAAAGCAACAAGTCTCAAGTCATGATCAACAAGTCTCATGTTAAGTCCCAAGTCAAGACCAATAAGTCTCAAGTCAAGTCGCAAGTCAAGATCAGGAGGTCTCAAGTCAAGTCGCAAGTCAAGACCAACAAGTCTCAACCAAGTCCCAAATTTCAAGTGAAGTCACAAGTCTTTATTGTTTTTGTCATGTCAAGTCTAAAGTCATCAGAATCATAACGTGAGTCAACAGACAAAGAGAGCGAGATTTGGATTGATTTTGAAAAGGTGATATATCACAACATCTATGAAGAGCCATTAACTAACGACAATGACAACTGAGCTATCTCTATGACAATTAAACAAACTCCATCAGCTGACACAGACCGCAAGATGGGGTTAAAACCTCTTGAAAAGAAAGTGGATCTTGAGTTAAGAGGTTTTTTTTGTAACACTACTGTTTCAAAAGTATGTATGAATTTTCATGCTCAACAGTAAACCTCTTCACTGTCTGGCAGCTTTGTACTAATGTACTATGTAGGCCTGACTCACTGTCTAGAGGAGCCAGTTGGTTTTGTAAAACCAGAGGTGTGCCTAATTAAGTGAAAAGCAGTCATTCCAGTTTAATAGCTTTGTTTTGCTGTTCATTTCTATTTTTATTAGTAATATTTTTGTGGAGCAGCATGGTTGCAAATAATGTAATTCAATGAAAATTGTGTTTGGGCCCACATAGCTCACACATAGATGTTTTCCCAACATCAGTGTGAGATTTGAATATTTTACCAACACAAGCATGGGTACATTGTGTTCTTTGTTCTTCCTTTCTCTTTTTCTCAGTATTTTGTATTGAAGGAGAGCAGCGCTTGTACTGTAGGTGTATACACATTACTGAAAAAAACAGAATTAAACATAATTACATTACATAAGTACCAAATTAACTATAATAGGTGCAGCCAGAATTCTTAATGTTTCTCAGTCTTGCTTTTCACTTGCATTGTGGCTGTGCATAATGTAATACTAAGAATAAGAAAATTACAGCAATCAGTGAAGACTGAGAATTAAAACACACATGGTCAGAGCAAAGGACCTCCTTGTGTGTAGTATGGCAATGATACAGAAGCTCCCTGTATGGAAACTCGTGTGGACACGTGTTATTTTTCTTTGGTATGGACTACATACGATAGACCAATAGAAATAAGAAAATGAAAAAGACATAGCTATAGGCAACTATAGAGATTGGCATAGCAACTACTTGTCACTTGTGGTGTAATCAAATATTGTAATCAGTGTTATTTTTTTCTTCTGTGTGAAAGATTTTTCAAGTTTGTAGATGTGAATTAATTAATATTTGCACACTCTAATCTTCTCTCATTATTTAATCAAATGCAAAATAATCCAGTTTAATCAGCCAATCAAAGTAATGCCATCTTACATAAATGAAATTATATATGATTGTAAGCTGCAACCTTTCAAAGTTTAACATCTCAGCCATATGAAAACATGAAACGATGAAGGTTAACATGATTGGAGTCCGTTAGGACAGAAATATATTTTTATTGTGAGGTCAATTTATCAATTTGAACGTTTTCACATCTGCAACATTAGAAGGCAGTATTTTGTTTTCAGAGGCCACAAGCTAAAAAGAGTGAGAACCACTGCCTTATAACACTTCAGTTCATATTAATGAGTATTTCCTACAGCCAGAAAGAGGAAATTGTTTGTCCTGCCACAGTGCCCTTAGTCTACAATGTCTCATTGATGTACTGCTCTGCTGAGAAGGAATTGAACTAAGAAAATAAAAGGCGATTGCAATAACACCCAAGGGCAGAAAATTACTATGATTTTCGCAAAGATTGTCACTGTTATTAAAATGCAGCTTAAAAGGCTTTAAAAGCTCCAGCAATCCTTTTGTAGATCTTCTAATCACTTTAAATAACGCAGATTGTGGTTGTGCTTCTTGACAACCTTCCATGACTTCCAGTTTTGGATCATAAAGGAGCTCCATCAGAGCGATGGCATATGCTTATTATTCAGCTAAGTGAATATGCACCGAGAATGTCACCATGCAGGCCCTCGAAACATGTGTCTGCTGACACATTCAGCTCACAGTCCGACCGCAGCAACACAGTAGCATGTAATACACTTGTCATCTCAGGATGATTCACAGTTTGAGAAATGTTTCTGCAGAGCCTCGGAGGTGTTTGTGCCCGAAACATATTTCAGCACTCAGGATATCATCATATGTTGTCTGGGTGAGTGGAGATTTCTTATGTAAGCTCTCAACTTGCTTATGGAGTGCCGAGAATGTTTAAAGTATTATTCTGGCAGCAGGCCAGCAGGTTTTACTGATATCCGCACAGGATAGGACTTTTGTTTGTTATAATTCTAGCTCATCATCTGTATCTTACTTACTTACAAAATCAATTAATTTCAATGGAATAGCTGTGATCACTGGATTTGCTCACGGGGGGCAGAGTAAATCCGCACAAAATGTTCACAGTAACTCTTTATTGGACGAAATGTTGTACAGTCCTGAGAACAAAATGTCAGGGGGGCTTGGGGCGTTATTATAACTTACTAGCACTAGCATGTTCTCAGCTTGTGAGTGTGTTAAGTCAAATCAATTTTATTTATACAGTCCAATATCACAAATTCTAAATTTGCCTCAAGGGGCTTTACAATCTGTACAGCATACAACACCCTCTACTCTTAGATACTCGATTCGGGTAAGGAAAAACTCCCCCAAAAACCTCTTTAATGCGAGAAAAACCACCAAAGAACCACCAACTCACCAACTAGCCCTGCGAGTAGCCCCTACGTCAGAAAGCCTTTTCCACAAGGATGCACGGATGAATTTCGCTGTGACACTTTCTGGTATGACCAGGCCTTAAGGGTGTCTTCCCATGGGACACATTAATACACTTGATTTTATCGCGTTGTGAGTGTTTTGTCCATTTGCTTTACTTTTTTGTTTTTACTGCAGATTTGTCTCTTTTTTTTAAATATTATAATACAGTGAAGAGAACTGCTCCTGCCTCCAAGCCATGGTCAAACTCTACACTCTGGTGCCATCCATTGCACTCCTCTGCCTTTAGGTGATTGGCCTCCCCGTCACTCTGAGGTCCCTGTGGTTCGCTGATCCAGATCAAGGCTCTCCTCTGTTCAGGGTGGAATGAACTCCCCACTGAAAACAAAACAGCAGTCACTGCCCATCACCCGCCACAGGCTGAAAACCCACATTTTCAGACTACACTTTTTTTTGACACACCAACACACCATGCTAGAGAAAAGAAAGAACATTTTTTTACAGAGGGGAGACATATTGTCTGAACCACAATACACAAAATATCTAAGTCCAAGAACACACACACATGCACACACAAACAGACATTCAAGTATCTTTCTGCCAGTATTTGCTGTGTCTGAATGTCTAATGTCTCTCAACTACTTTGACACTGTAAGTGGGACTTACAATAGCTGTCTCTGCACTTGAGACTGAAAATATTTAAACAGAGCAGACGGCGTGGCATTAACCTTTAAATCTCCATCACTGTGACACCTATGCTTCTTCACCAGGTGAGAGACACAGAGCAGCAGAGCCAGAAGTACACACACATACATACATACACACAAAATAAATACAGAAGAGGTGCAAATTAATAACAAGATGCACATAATACAGGTGTAAATGTATAGGAAGATGAGCTTTTAAAATTTGTCTACAGGCTCTTCTGTGTGTGTACAATCGCTTGCAAATAACTGCAATAAACTATATTTTCATAGCACTTTACAACACCAAACCTGAAACAAATAAACAGTAAAAAAAGGACTAATAAAACATCTCAAACAAGATAGAACTGTACACAAATTCACATTCACAAGATACAGTATATATATATATATATATATATATATATATATATATATATATATATATATAAGCACGTTTTAGTCACATTTTAGTCAACAAAAACTAGGGACAAAGATTTTAGTTTAGTTTTTGTCTGCGACATGTTAGTTTCATTTATGTCAATTCTAAGGACCTTAGAAGAGGACTAACATGTTCCTTTCCCTTTGGTTTGGTTAAGAGTCTAGCTACAGCATACAATTTAGAGTCTGTGAATTGTTTTTGATTTATACCAGTTAAAAGACCATTACAGTTGTCCAATTGTGAAGAAATGAGAGCATGTATAATTGGATCTTTCAAACACAAAATTGAACAGATTCTAGCAATATTCCTGAGTTGGTAGAGGCAAGATTGGATGACCTTGCTAATATGAAATTCAGAATTAAGTATGTAATCAAATATCAGACCTTGGTTTCTGACTGAACACTCTTTAGGATTGAGGACTGGAATTGTAGGTGCAGACGGTTGGGGTAAATAATAAGAATTTTGGTTTTGTCTGAGTTTAGTTGAAGTTCAGGTGCACTTTCTGAACCAACAGCAGCACCTGAGCGTTCTGCTTCTCAACGACAAAAGAATGCAATGACTATAAAGAGATTCAAAACAACTACAAAGAGACACAAAACAACTACAAAAAGATGCAAATCGACTAGAAAGACGTAAAATGACTTCAAGGAGACGCAAAACGAGTACAAATGACAAAGCTGTGTCTTTTACATATCTGTGCTCTGGGGCCATCGATGGCCCTGCCCCTGGCCTGTCTTAAACTAGTGTGCACTAAAATACAATACTTTAAACTTTTATGTGAGACAAAAAATAGCTAGAAAGTGTTTTTTCTAGCAGACGCCCATTGAAAGCTGCCTTTCTTTTCTCCAAGTCAAGCAGCAGGAAACTTTTCTTGTCAGGTGACATTTTCTTCTTTTGTGGTTTTGTGGCTGTCACAGTGGATGGAAAGGCACTCAGGTAGAAAAATATCCAAAGAAACATTCAAAGCTCTATGACCTTCAGGACCAGGTTTTGGGTTTTTTTTTTGTCCATGCTGTTTGATCCAGTTAATGTGCAGCACTTTCGGCACTAGGGGCATCACATGATGTCTGTGATATTATGTGCTGCAGCACTGCGCTGTCACCAGGAGTCAGGGTGATAAACAGCAGATAAATCATGTCACAATGAATGCTTACTTTCTCCCTGGAAGAGTTTTATGACAAGCACAGCGTCATGGTTCTGCGTTTTGCAGCAGCATCAAATTAGTCACACTTTGGATGTGTGTTTGTGTGCTTAGTATGCCAGGGGCCATGAAATGTATGTGAAGCCAGCTGAGAAGAAGGCAAAAGAATAGCTCATGACAGAAAAAACAGGCAAGAGGCTTTGGGCTGCAGAAGGAAAAAGAGGTGATTTGGCTTGACACTTTTTTCTAGTTTGCTTCGCTCTTTCCAGTAACACATTGTCTACACGGCGAAAACAATACGTCGGCAGCACAACATCAGCAGCTGCAGTCCTCCGTCAGTGTCTGTCCTGGATCTGCTCAAACAGACTTGACAGACTTCACAGCCCAAAGTACACAATCATGGGTGTAAGCAATGAGAATTAAAGCTTCTAGTCCATGTTGTGAGTAGGCAGCTAGAGTCTACTGTCTACGATGGTATAAGGAGTAAGAAAGGAAAGAATGTGAGAAACTGATTGATCTCATCTTAAATGGACCTTTACCCTTTAAACTGGGCTTCATATTGACTTAGACAAGGTGTCAGAGTTGAAGGCCAAGCGGAGAGTTGTTGACCAATGGCATTCAAGGCTATGTGTGTGAGTTTGTGTTGAGTGGAAAGCAAAGAGAAAGTTTGAGATTCATTATACTGTGTATCTGCTATTTAAAGTACTGTAACGTACTGTGTTTTAAACATCAATGTATCCAGATGAGATCATGGCCCAACAAACAGTACTTGTTTCACAGTTCCAGCTTTGACTATTTTCATTCGCTTTCTTCATTTTCTTTCAGTGGGATACTCTGTGGGAGGTGGTATTGAGCAGTAAAATCAATTTTAAAAACTGGCATTTTATTGAAGTGAGTACTGCTTTGCTTTTATCACACATACGGCAAACTGAGTAATGAACTTGATGTAAAGCAGTTTTAAACATTGCACAATGAATATTTATAGCATGAAATAAACTCTATAAACATATGAGCTCAATGATGTAAATGATTGTTGCGCAGTGCTGCTGTTTCTCAAAACCCAAGAAAACCTCATATTTGTTCGAAGTATTCTACCAGTACCAATCTTAGGGTCTGATTTAAAGGCAAATAAGAAAATGGTTGGACATTTTGGGGAAACCGTTCACTGTAAGGCCACAGTCAGCAGACGTTAGCTTAGCTTAGCATAAAGAAACAACTAGTTTGCCTTTGCTCAAAGGTAGCGAAATCCACCTACCAGCACCTCTAAAGCTCACAAATAACCCGTTATATCTTGTTTGTTTAATCCGCACAAAAACCAAAGTGTGAAAATAACAATTTACGGTATTACACAAGGGTAA
This sequence comes from Macquaria ambigua, assembly GCA_008360985.2. Lineage (NCBI taxonomy): Eukaryota > Metazoa > Chordata > Actinopteri > Centrarchiformes > Percichthyidae > Macquaria > Macquaria ambigua. The sequence goes on along the minus strand of VMKM01001139.1, from coordinate 131,310 downwards.
TAAGCAGCAACTATTTCTTGGCAGTAACTTTCTGCTGGTTGCCTGACAACCTCACCATTCAGACAGAGCACAAAGCGAAGCGGCGTGATTGCATACCAAGTCAATGGAAAGATGCAATTAAACACAAGACGCTGAGTTGCTGAGTTGAAAATGGTTCAGCTTGAGTGAAAGATTTGTGCTTATGCTAAGGCTTCATGAGTCTGTTTTGTAAACGTACACAGACTGGAGGGAAATAACAAAAAGAACCTGAGTTCCTGGTAAGCGGAGTTCAGTCAGAGGCTGAGCTGAACACAACACACAGACACCCCCCCACAGATCTGGCTGGTGCGTTTGCTGCTAGCTAGCTTACAGCTAATGTCTGCTGAGTCTTTAGTCTACATTGGATGTTTGGGGCAAATAAACGGTCCAGCGGTCAAATTCAGATAAAAGACGCAAGGCGAAGATTTGCTTTGTTTTCTGTCTGAACACACCTTTAGAGGTGCTGGTAGGTGGATTTTGTTACCTTTGCACAGAGCCGTTAGCTGTTTCCAGTTGTTATGCTGGGCTAAACTTACAGGCTGTTGGCTGTACAGTTAGCTTCATATTTAGCTTACATGATCTAATAATAAATACCATAAGCATAATTCCCAAAATGTCAAACTAATTCTTTAATGATGCTAAAATGCTACAATTTTAATGTTACTTCTTTAACCACTTTGGCCTTGCTGATCATTTAAAAATAAACTGCAGGTCGGATGTGGTCCTCTGTGACACACATGATAGTGAACTCACCCAGAGAACTTGCTGACCTCAAACCACAAACACACCTGAACCAATAACCCTCCTGACTGACTGTACCCTGATTTACATGAATGGGGATTTTGGCACAGAATAACTGAAGACATGAACCCTTTCACAAACCCTTATTTTGTTGTGCTCCCCCCCTCTGAGCAGCTTCAGTCTTTCCTATCATTTTGGACATAAATAGAACTATTAATCTTTGATAGGACAACAGCTGGTCGTAATAATAGCAGCACTTTTGTGTTGCTATGTTGAGCGAAGTGGCAGGACATTTTCTCATGGAGCTCTCCACTTAGAGAGAGGTCGTGGAAGATACCCGCCATCTGCACTTACTTGAAAACTCCTCCTTTATCAAGACGGAAGAGGGACTGTTGGATTGGCTTCATCAGAGTGTTATTACTGTCGGCTTACAAGCATGTGCATGATTGACTGAGATCTGCATGTGGAAGGCCTGGATAACACTTGAAATAATAGCAGTGGAAGCTGGTGGATTTGGAAAGAAAGTGAATGTAACTGGCGTCATTCTGTGTTGCAGCTTGGGGTTGATGTTTCCTTTTTCTCTGCAAGAATCAACAAAAAGAAGTGTTTTTGGTGCATCTAGAGGTCCAACGAATTGATACAGAGCTGCTGTTAAATTTCAGGTATGTCCCACATGGAATATTCCACTTCCAAGTGCACTGATCTTGATTAGCATTGAATCTGGTGTTTAACTAGACAATTTGCAGCTAAATAAATGCTGTAGAACTGTTTTCTTTAAATGAAACAAGGCACCAGAAAAAGAGACAACTCATATGTATGACTCAAAGTCAGCAGTCCGCCGGACACCGACGCACACAGGGTGACGTGCTTATGTTTCTCTCTCTCTCTCTCTGTCACCGGTGCAGTCGTGCGTCCTGCAGCTCTGAGTGACTCGTCGCGTGGGATTCGGTGCCAAGACTGTCTGGTGCGACGCAGCGCACTGTGAGCGCACATTAGACGCGGTCCGCCAAAGTTTTGGTTAACAAACGCGCGGAATATTTCCCGGAGGTTAAAATGACCTGAGAGACGTAGCAGGCTATAACCACCGGCTCTGGTGAAGGTGGGGAGTGGGCGGTTGAACGCCGGCGCCGTGCGTAACACAGGGGGCAGCAGGTGGATGGAGAGGCTGGCGGGATGCAGCTTTCAATCAGATCAGCGCCGCTTCGGAGCGGCTGGACTCCATATCCTCTGCTGAAGGACACCTTGCCGTGATGGACTTGATATGAGGATGAAGTTTTCTGTTTAAAAGTAAGTGATGCTTCAGAAAAAAAAGATTAAGAAAGGCAATGTTATGGTGATTTGGTGCTCATTAAATTTGTCTTCATCCATAGGCATTTCTGTGTGGACTTTTGCGCGTTGTAATTCAATCCTTTTAGTCAGCTCTATTTTGTCTGTTAAAAGTAACATTTTTATCAAACCTATCAGAAAGTACGCGCCAAATCGTAGTTTTGGCACCCAAATGAAATTAAACAAACGGATTAAAACTCAAACTCAAACCCACAATACGTGTTTTACGCGCATAAGATCTGTCTCTGTCTTTTGGTAAGAGCAGGGTAGATGATGAGTGCTTCTTCATTTCGGCGCAGCAAAAAAACAAACAACTGAAACATGCGCAACTCCAATGGAGAAGCGCGTAGTTATGTGAGCTCACGGGCAGAATCGCCTAGAAAATATGTCTGAGAGAGTCTGTCTTTCAATTAAGAGGTCAAAGGTTTGATGCCCACACCGACCATTTTATGTCAAAGTGTCCTTGAGAAGAAAGATAAACCAACCTGCCCACTATATTGGACGAGTTCCCACTTTACTGTGAATGAAACAAAGTCTCCTGTTGAGCTGGACATTTATCACAGGCAGCCTGCAGGTTAGTGTGAGGCTGCATCGAGCCAAGCTGCTTCCCTGGCATCACTTCATCTATTCACACAGTCAGTGCTGAGCTGAAATACAGCTCCTGACACCCCATCTTTCAATTTATGTTTTTCTGCAAGTCTGGAGTAGCCTATTAGACTTTTCCTTTTTAATACACTAAATCCCCCTTTACACGTAATAATACAATTGCCCTGCTTTATAATTAAACTGCAAGATGTTACCAAATAATATTGAGACTCTTACAGTAATCAGCCTATGCCTCCTGCTAGCAAACAACACTGTAAATCCTTTCATTAGAGGATATATTGTTAGTGCACTTTCCCCGTAGCTCTCTCGCTCATTGACTCACACACACACACACACAAGCACACATACCTATAATGGCGCCCCACCAATATCTGTTTGTAAAGGCCGACAGAGATTGTTTCAGTGGGTTTAGAATTTTGCACTTAAAGTAATAATCCTTGCGATGTTCGACATTTTTCATAATGTTTATGGTCAGCATTTTTTCAGCAATAACCATTCAGTGTAATTAAATTCTGTCTATATAGTAGTTTTCATTCACTCAATTAACATGCACAGAGTATTCCAGTTTTTGTACTTGTTCTGAAAAAGGCAATATTCCTATTAAGATGTTTACATGGCTAATGAAAATGACTATTCCACTAATATTCCTGTCTACATGCAGCCGTGCATACTCTGGCTGTGTTTGACAGGGCTCGATGTCCTAACATATCGTTTATCATTCTTTGCCTTAAAATAAAAATAAAAAGTTTTCCATTGGTGGCGGACTTGTTCGACCGTACAAACTCAGCCTCCCTCTTTCATTCGTTCAACCACCTTCTTGAAAAGGTCGGCGTTGCGATATTTGTGCACATCCCAAAACCTGTTGGTATCCAAGTCTTTCACAATGCTTAAAAGTAGGTGTTTGTTTCTCCTTCCCACCAGAAATGTGTACTTTTCTTTTGTGCATGCATCTCAACCCCATCCTTGCATACTGTTGGCTAGTTGGTTTGTTTACAACGCACAGAGCTGACCGTAAACAGGCAAGAGGCCGTGTGTCGCAAACTGCCGTAAAAACCCCAATTGAGACGCATATTCCGAATGCGCTGTATGTCCGAAGAATGCTGATTAATATCGGCATATCCCACGTATCAATTGGAAAATGCTACATTCGGAATAGAGCCCTAATTCGGAATATCCATGCTGGGTTCGCCATTCCTGCACTCACTGTTATCACTGGCAGCCACAGGTGTCGCCAAATCAATCAGCAGTGAATCTGATCTTTAGGATTATAACGTTAAAATTGGACTATATTTGTGCCCAAAAAACCCCCCTTAAAACTATGAGAATGCAGGTTAGGTTAACAAACCTGATCAGTGACAATTATCATTACTGAATGACAGTTTCAGTCTTTAAAACATTATTGAATACCTTTTTGTCTGATGGGAAGATAAAATACAAAGTTTAAAGACATCCCTTTTGGCTCTGGTAATCACTGATGGGCATTTGTGGTCAGTTTTTAACAATGTATAAAATAAAGAATGAATTTATTAAGGAAAAACCATTGAAGGTTAATAAAAATGACAATAATCCTCAGTAGTCTAACCTTTGCATGCACGAATGATGATGACAGAAGAGTAAAGATGAGTAATTGCGCCCAACCTTTTCTCACAAAACCCCTCATTTGCACAAAGTGGACTGTCTAAAGTGATCCCACATGTGCCAATCACATGTAATTCAGGTAAATTATGAAAGCAAGAAGTGGACTTATGGCCCTGTTGAGCCAGCTGCTGTAACTGTCTGCAGGGGAAGAGTGAGTGATCCTGTGTCAGAGCTGTTTGTCCCCAAGATCAATTGAATAAACATTTGTCTTCGGCAGCACAGTGCCCTTGTCGTTCTCTCGCTCAGGCGTACCTATTTGCATGTATGTATAAGTGTGGGAGGTACGCACACACTCACACATATGCACACACCTGACCTGGGGGGGGGGGGGTTTAGAAATGGTCTGGACTGAGCACAAGGCCAGATGAGATCCAGCTGAAAGTTTGACACTGAATACAAATACAGATACAAGTAGAAGTCGTGATGAGCTTTGTAATCACCCACGCCTGCACTAGTTACTGTATCTTCCTTAGTGCAAAGCAATGTCATGACATAAAAGTCTCACACTGGTGGCAGTTGGCTCAGGAACAAACAAATCAGCTCCAAGTCTTTTGGGTTTGGGTTTCTAACCTATGACGATCCCAGTTTTTCTGTCTTTCTCTGCTGAGTTTCTCAAATGAAGGAGACAATGGCCAACATTTATTCTTAGAAAGATGCACATCATGCAAAATTTGGACATGTCTGGATTTGGCCATGTCCTCCATGTCTCTGTCTGCCAAATTCTTGCTGTTAGGGGAATAAGTAGTGTTGAGGATAATCAAGGAGAGGAAGAACTAAACATGTAAAGGAAATATCTATATTAATCTCTTGAGAGAATATTTGACATGCTCCTCTGATTAAAGGTGTGAAAGCAGCTGTGTAAAGTCACCTTGCAACTGTTGCCATGGATCTTAAATGACTATTATTATTTGTCAAAGGAGATGTCTCTGTTTGTCAGCCATACTAACAGTTTTTTCACTCTGTTCTCTCTCTCTCCATAGATCTCTCGTTTCTCTACAGCTGGGATGTGACACGTGGTTCCTCGTTAATGAAAATCCCCTGTCATCCCAAACCCCAGAGCCCCAAACTCAGAGACCTCAAAGTCTCAAATTCCGAGTAGCCCAGGTTTATCTTCGAGCTTACCACCTGAAGTCCCTTTACCCTTATTTTCAGCCTTGTGCAGTAAAATCCATGCTTTTAAGCATGTAAAAACCTAACCTCAAACCCAATAATATCTACCTTCTCCAAACCCCTTTATGACTACACCTTTACCCCTTAGCCCTCGCTATCTTTAGACACTTTGAGCCCTTTGATACTCTAAACCCCTCTCACCATCATGGCCTTGGATCAGTGGCCCTTTCTCCCGACTCCCCCCAACATCTCCATACCTGAGCCCCTCCTCTACGACAGCTACATTCAGGGGAATGAGTCCGACCTGGACCTGAACATCTCAGAGACCAGGGAACCTCACCAGGACAAGACCAGCTCGGTGGTCATCACCTTCATCTACTTCATGGTATGCGCCGTGGGACTGTGTGGCAACACCTTGGTCATATATGTCATCCTGCGCTACGCCAAAATGAAGACAGTTACCAACATCTACATCCTGAACCTGGCGGTGGCAGATGTTCTGTGCATGATGAGCCTGCCGTTCATCGCTCTGCAGCTGACACTGGTGCACTGGCCCTTCGGAGAGGTGCTTTGCAGGGTGATCATGACTGTAGGTAGGTGTAGAGCAGAAGGCTAATGGTGCACTACAGAAAGCAGCAGCAGTTTCATGGGCAAAGAAACACTTTTGGGTTCCTCTAGAGGGGAAATCATTGTCTGCAATTTAAAGAACATCTTTCCTTTTTTAAATGTTAAGACTTCTGTTGCAAATTAGTGAGTGTTTATTCAAAACCTTGGACACTTATGTGTCTTAAAGGAATGGTTTGACACTTTGTGAAATACTCGTATTCGCTTTGTTGTAAAAAGTTAGATCAGATGATTGATACCACTCTTATATCCGTCCGTTAGATATAAAGCTACAGCCAGCTTAGCTTAGCAAAAGACTGGAAGCAGGGGGAAACAGCTAGCCTACCTCTGCAGTCCAATGGTAAAAATTCTGCACTTTTAAATCTCACTAATTAACACATTGTATCTGCTGTACAAAAAAGAAAAAGTGTAAAAATGCGCACCTTGTCGCTTTTACACTTCAGTTTTTGAATGGATTGGACTAACAAGATACAGTATAACCTGTTAAGTAGTGAGATTTATAGGTGCCGGTTTCAAGTTGTATTTGTCACATAGGCTACTAAACATATTTTGACATTGTGCAGTGAAATTTTCCATTGCTCCCTCCAGTACTGTGCTTGATATAATAAAATATCAAATATTGAACATTTTCAAAGTACAATATATACAACAGGAAATGTATACAATAAAGGATAGGATAATTATGTGGGGGGAAATTTTTAATTGAAATATTAAATATGGAACAAAATAGTAAGGGATGCAGGGGAAAGGTGGAGGTATTTGTCTGGAAACAGAGCACAGAGCCAGACTTGCTGTTTTTCCCTGTTTCCAGTCTTTATGCTAAGCTAAGCTAAGCATCTCCTGGCTGCAGCTTCATCTTTAACAGACAGACCTAAGAGTGGTATTGATTTGATTCTTTTTACTTGCAATTCAAACAGTGTTGTCTTACTAACAGCCTTTGCCACACTTTATTCATCTTCTGTTTTAACAATTATTGGCAATTACTGATATTGTTACTTGATACATATCCTCACCTCGCCTTTCTTTCTCCACTTGTTCACTCTCTCTCTCCTCTACTCCCTCCCAGACTCTCTCAATCAGTTCACCAGCATCTTCTGTCTGATGGTGATGAGCATTGATCGATACTTGGCTGTGGTCCACCCTATTAAGTCCACAAAATGGCGGAAGCCCCGCATAGCCAAGCTAATTAACCTGACAGTATGGGTTGTTTCGCTGTTAGTCATCCTACCTACTATGATCTTCAGTGGCCTGGACAAGGTGCCAGTATGTGGGATCGTGTGGCCGGAGCCCCAGGATGTCTATTACACAGCCTTCATATTCTACACGTTCTTCATTGGGTTCTTCCTGCCGCTGGCAGTCATATGTCTATGCTACCTGCTCATTATAGTCAAGGTGAGAACCTCCCTCTACATGCCGACATCTCATGAAAGAAGCCAAAGACAACGCATGTTTTTATGTTTTAAGTTATTTTTGATTGAGCTAATATATGTTGTGGAAAACAACATCACGCCATAGATTAATATTAACTTTTACAGTAGGACAGAAGGGTTATTGTGTGTTTGAACACAAGCTAGCTAGCTAACCCTGGAAGGCTATCCAGGTTAGCTAGGAAAACTGAACATTTTAATTTCACAGGCATTCATTCAATTTGTTATGAGAATAATGTTGAAAATACAGCGGACGGTAGGAAATCATCTTTAATAGAGACTTAGAAGGTGAGTTTAAAGGAACAAAAAACATGATTCACTCTGAGAAAGTGTGATTGGTGTAAGTAATATGAATAATACTACTACTGCCACAGATGGTAGGACTGATAGCAACACGCCATCCACACCCTCTTTGATGTTACATAGTTTGTATTGACTTTTGGATGTTTTCCTACATTACAACTGCTGATGTTTTTGCCGCCGTATTTGTCACTAAAACCATGTCTACCATCTGGTGACTTCATATTTTTAGCACTCTTCCTTTTGCAAATGTTATGAATGCCTGAGTGACTGAAATGTTTGGGGTCCCTCTGCTATCCATTTGGCTCTGGATGGTCCTGGAACAGGGCTATGAGCTAGCTAGCACTAAATGGTTGGTTACAATTCTAAAACTCAAGCTCTATAATCAGAATGTTAAGAAAGACCATTTTTATAATGTGTTTCCTAGGCTCTTGAAGGAATAGTTCAATATTATGGGAAATATAATTATTCCATTTCTTGCCAAGAGTTAGATGAGAATACCACTCCTCTACCTGTCCGTTAAATTTGAAGCTTCAGCTAGCAGCTGGTTAGCTCAGCTTAGCATGAAGATCAGCATCTCTAAAGCTCATTAATTAACATGTTATATCTTGTTTGTTAAAATCACTGCACCTGGCCAAGAAATAGTCCAGCACATAATCTTATATAAAACCACAACTTGATGTTTTTGAACTTCAGTTTGGGGTGGGATCTTTTTTACCTTTGGACAGAGCCAGCCTAGGTGCCTCCAGTTTCTATGCTAAGCTAACTGTCTCCAGGTTGTAGCTTCATATTATAAGACAGATATTAGAGTGGTATCAATCTTCTGGTATACGCAAAAATGTATATCTCAAAATGTCAAACTTTTACTCAGAGATGTTTCTACTGTATGTCTCACAGTGTGAACGTTGTGCTTTTATATTTGGGAGATTTTGAAGCCACTGACAGTCCATTTCTTTGCCAGGTTAAGTCATCTGGCATACGAGTGGGTTCCACCAAGCGCAAGCGCTCGGAGCGTAAGGTGACACGGATGGTGTCCATCGTGGTGGCGGTGTTCGTCCTCTGTTGGCTGCCTTTCTACATTTTCAATGTCACCTCCGTCACCGGCTCCATCAAGCCCACCTCTGCTGTGAAGAGCACCTTCGACTTTGTAGTGGTGCTCGGCTACGCCAACAGCTGCGCCAACCCCATCCTGTACGCCTTCCTGTCGGACAACTTCAAGAAGAGCTTTCAGAACGTTCTGTGCCTGAAAAAAGTAGCAGGCCTGGATGAGATAGAGCGCAGTGATAGCAGGGCAGACAGGAGCAGGATGGCTAACGATGCTGCAATCATCAACGCCAACTTGGAGGCTCACAATGCTGCCCTGCTCAATGGCGAGCTGCAGACCAGCATCTGAGGGTAGGAGCCGCAGTTACATCCAGGGAGGCCAGAGAGACTGAGCAGTGGTGCTTGGGGCTTCCAGACTAATGGGCCGCCAGTGGGCAGGAGGATGATGTAATAGCTGCTGCTCATGGTCATTGACACATGAACAAAGTCTAAGTGAAAAATACACAATTTCTTAAGGGTTCTCAGAGGTCAGGGAAAGTACACTGACTCCAGCTCAAAACTCTTGATATTTGGGTTAATGAGGCAACTTGAGCTGGTTCGCCCTGAGGCGTGATTTTCAACACTGTAGAGATAAGTGATGTTGAAATCAAACACAAATAAGAGTGCTGCTCATCCTTGCCAGCTTGAGGTTTCTATCGAGTTGTCAGAAGTCATGCAGACAGAACCAAAATCGAAACAAGACGCAGGATCGGAGAGAGGACTGCTGTGGACTCACTGGAGAAATATCGGGGCTAGTTCACCCATGGCAGAGAGAGATCTGAGGAGATCCTGAAGGGTCGGCATTGATTTTTCTGATTGTGGAAATACTGCTGAAGAAGTTGGCAAAACATGTCAGTGGAAAACAACCAGCACTGTAATTCTATAGAGACTTTGAAAGACAAAAATCTGAGCCAGAACGCTGAATAGTTTCACGGCCGTGTTTTATTCATACCAGCTGATTAGTCTGGTCTTACAAAACAAAATGTCAGCGCCCTCCTAACAAGACATCTTATTTACCGACAAATGAAGGATGCTCTTTTCCCTCTCTAGCTGGCATCTCCGCGGGAGGAGCTGCATCGATCAGTAAACTCTTGAATTTAACATCCTGGATTATTGATTGAGTGGAAGGATGGGAAAAAATCTTGGGCAGCCACTCTGACCTCGCTTCCTTTGAAACAGCTCGACATTGTACATACAAAATGGTTTTCTGTCAACCTCTGGGGGAAAGTTCCGCACATGGACGCCTCCGTGTCCTAACCAAAATGAATTTCAAAGGCATATCCTGCTGTAAAATTCTGTATTGTTGTGATGCATCAAGGACAGCTCTGAAACCCATCATTTGTGCTTACTTTCACTGTGTCCTGGTATTAACAATAGTTGCTCCCTGTGCCAGCTGTGCCATTGTAAAGAGCCCATTTCTACTTGTAAAGTGCTGTGTTTTGACAATGTAAGATTTCCTCCTGAGTTCATTGAAATGTGGTCACTGTCCTCAGCTTCACATTTGCTTCAGCCAGCGTGTGCTTGCAAAAATGCCTAGATTTCACAGAAGGCAAGAAAAAGTGTCATGTAGTGAAAGAGGGAGGGAGAGAAGGGGATGAGGAGATTCAGAGAGCAGGAGATGGAGCAAACTAAAGCCTGTGTTGTATCTACTGAGAACACAACACATTAACACAAAGCTTGAGAGAGTGCAGTTATTATTCAACTGTTTTCACAGGCTGAGTAGTAGTCCTCATGACGAGTAAACTGAATTTAACTTGATAACCCAATTGAGAACACCCTTTACATACTCACAAATTCATTGCCCACATCGGAGTGAACTTCACGTTGTGCTGTACTTTGGAGCGTGAAGTAGACAGAAATGTCACAGCTTTTTCATATATATATATATATATATATATATATAAAGGCAAAAGCTAACTTTGCAAAGAATAATATTGACTGGAACCAGAATAATACAGCGACAGTTACATAAAACGTACTAACTCGAAAAAGTGGATTTATTGTTAAGTTGCTCTTCAGATTTATACACAGGCTAGTCATTAAGTACATTCCCACCAAGGTCACTTATTGTTAAAATACGAATAATATACTCATGTAATAATATAGGAAATAACACAAAAAGCAGTCTATCTCACGTTTACTCAGTGGCATTCAATACACCGGATGAATAGTGAAAATAATAAGCAGGCAGCTATAGTTACGTGTGCATACAACTCCAGTATATGCCAGTACTTTGTGTATTTAGTGGCTTCTTGTGAGACACAGGAGTGTCAGGATTCCAGACTGATTAACCCCATGTATTTTCTTTTAGCCATGCACATTCATGGTCCCCACAGGATGAACTGTAACCACTTTATTGATCCCTTAACTTTCCATCCAGCACCATCATCAGGTCAAATGTTCTATTTGTCCAATACTTAAAACTAATGACATTTCCATCAGCCTCAGCTGTGCTTTGTGTTTAGTGCTAATTAGGAAATGTTAGCATGCTAACACGGTAAACAAAGGTGGTGAACACAGTAGATTATACCTGTTAAATATCTGCATGTTAGCATTGTCATTGTGAGCATGTTAGCATGCTGATGTTAGCATTGAGCTCAAGTACAGCCACAGCATGGCTTTAGACTATTAGTCGCTGCTGTGAATTGGAACATCTATTCATTTTTACTTAATGTCCATACTGAAACAGCTCCAATGAAGATATATGGCCATCAACATACAACCTAAACTTACACCATTTGACATCATTATCGGATTTTATAATATTAGCTTGCTGGTTGATTAGCTAGCTAAAACAATACCAGTCTGCTTTGTTAACTGGTCTGGCTCCACTAAGCTACAGCTTCCTAGTAGAGCAAGAACCAAAGGACAAAAGACCTTGTAACAATAACCTGACTTTGGAAACCTTATCACTCCATTAATGCTGACTGAACGAGCCAACATCCGCAGTAGACATCTATTTCCGTTTTAGCTATCAGGCTGTTTGTGCACATGACTTCTACAACAGACCTCCATGATGGAGCCACACCTGGTTGCCGGGAGATTTGTCAAACAACTGCAACGCCTCTATAGTAATAAGGTCATCCACCATATGCTGCAGTGTCAGATTCACTTCGTCCCAGTATATCAGTCAAGTCAGAAGCCATCAGTCAGTGCAATCAAAAGAGATGAGGAACCAGACAGGGCTTGTCCTGGGAGGTTACTGCAGAAAATAATTATGTGAGGCACACACACACACACACACACACACAAACAGATAGCTGTCTCCCAGTTGGTAGTGGGCCACGTGGCCTATAATTTGTCATGACATTCATTCTGTCCTGTCACTGCTACTAGCAGTAATTGTAGCAGGGTCAGTCCCATCTTCACTTGCAGGTCAAAATAAGATCACACACTCACGTTCACAGACATTTATAGGCATGTGTGTAGGTACAGGTCCATAATGATTTATATAAAGACAAAAAAACACTCTCTTCCCTTGTTACTCACAATGTGTCACACAGATGTAAGCTCCTTGCACCCTTGTCTGACTAATGCAGAAGGTGATAAGGGTGACCAATTGTGCATTAGGGAGTCATACTGGCCCAGTGGACTGTGTATGTGTGTGTGTGTATGTGCAATGTGACCAAATGCTTTATGTGAGTGATTCCCACAACCAGAAACATCTTTGGATTGTAATTTGATTATCATATGTAGAAAACCTGTGAATCACCCTGAAACATGCAATATCTTTCTGTATTTCTTTTATTTTTCTGTTTATTTTCTTTTATGTGTGTGTGTGTGTGTGTCACAGTGAGAAACCCATTTCACAATCTCACCCATTACATTTAAGGTATTTAGCGCCTTCAAGCCTGAAGTGCAAGAACTATTCTCTCATCACCCGCAGTTAATTACTTTTGCTCTCTCTCTTTCCATCTATTCCTCTCTCTCGCTTTCTTTCACATGCACAGCTGGTGAAGAATAATATGAGCTGACACACATTTTACACCCACCCAAACTGAACTGAGCTGAGATGAACTGAACCGTACTGAAGGAAACACACTATGCCTGTCATTGCCGCTGGCTATTTGGACATACTTAATGTACTTAATGGATCATTCTGATGTTTAATAGATGTTGATAAGACGGTTTGTGCCAAAACCAGTGTAAATGTAGCGCTAAGAGGACAGCTGACGCAATGAGACGGTGCCCGTAGTAGCAGCTTTCTTTGTATTTTTGTGAAATCAAGACCTAAATATCTCTCTGAAATTAGGTCATATTCTGATAAAGTTGTGCTCATTTGGGTTGACATGGGGCTTGGCTCTTTGTTCGCTGGGTACAGCAACAAAAGTGGGCATTTGTCCAGAGTTCTGGCTGGTTCCTGCCACTGTATAGTGTACAGATGAGAGGCAAAGGAGCAGAGGAAACCTCTGCCTTCTTGCGCTCGGTTTCTTTTTCCGAAACACAAGTTCATTTGCGAAGGGCTAGAACATGCACTCCTGAAGATGCACCGTTCAATATTAACTCTATGTATTTGTGGTATCCTCTGCTTGTTCTTGCATGGGAAGGGTTGCATATCCCACCTTCTGTGTCCCCACACTAGCCAAAACCAGTGTTATACACGTACTGGGCGCCACCTTTTTTGCTAGATACACTCTCAGAAAAAAAGGTACAGAGATGTACTTGAGTTTGGGTTCAACTTTGTAGCTTTTTAAGTTGTGATCAGCAGCCAAAATGAGTCATTCTTTTGGTCAAAGAAATAAAATTAGACGTGTGTTTTCAACGCTGCAGATTTGACATTATAATCCTGACCAAGCTGAATTTTTGCCAAGCTGGCTGTAACTTAAATGCTTGTTTCTGACAGTGTACAGCCATGGATATGTACTTTTTTGTGCAGTTACTTATATCTATGTGCCTTGGAGCTTAATATAAAATCATGTGATGACATCAATGTACAGCAAAACAACATTGTAACCTGTTTCTCCCAAAAGCCAAACAACCAAAGGCTTTTGTACTGTACAGACATGTTGGTAACCAAAACATAACAGAGACCTGCTGTATATCATTTTTAGCACTATTTCCCCAGCTTATATGTTTGTGTGATATAATGCCAGAAACAGATGTTTATTTGTGACTCTTTATTGTTGCATAGAATATAATGTGATCATTGATTGTAATGGACATGACAATGTCCTCGTCACTGCAATTAAAATGCAGGCCAGTTTCTGCTCCTATAGTCAAACCTGTGTATTTGTTTGTCAGTGGATGTGCATAGTAGCCTGTGTGTGGGAAAAGTTCCTGGAATTGCAACTTGAAGGACTCCTTACTGTGTATTTCCTCCAGGGATACATTCCTTGGAGGAACTCCAAGGTTTTCCTTGAACACATCATACAGAATACACTATGGAGCCCAATGTGGGATTCAGTGAACACCAGGATTTCTCAAGGGGCTGCGAAGGAACTCGCAAACACAGAATTTAAATCTCATAATTTATTCTGTCACAACATGGCGCAAGGTTGGACAAAGAGGGAAGACCACACATGAGCTCATTTAGCTTAACCAAAAGATGTGTTAGGGACAGGTCAAGTAGTTCTGTTCAGACAGGGTCGTTCCATTTCATACCCTAAAAGTTATTACGATTAGAAAATGTCTAAGACTGTTTTCATAATCACTTTCACTGCACCCAAGTGTTGTTGTTAACTCACCTTGTAAGCATTGGGTTGGTGATTTGCAAATAAAATGCTGTCTAGACATGTGGACATCTAGGTTAAAACAGGCTGAATTTGGTTGAAAAGTGAAAGTATTTTAGACATAACATATAACATTTTAGCAGCATTTCTATTGCTATATTTCAACATTTACTGTAAGAACTGCTTCACAATGAAACATAGCAACATAAATGATGTTAAAACAACAGTTATATATAACCTAATCTAAAAAAACTTTACCTTTTCAACCAAACGTAACCCTTTTTGTCAGCTTTGCTAGCAGCATGGTTCCAGAAATGGCAATGTCGGCCAGTCAGTCCACCACTTGGGTCCAGACTGAACTATGTCGATAGATGGCTTGCCAAGAAACTTTGCACAGACATTCATGTTTCCCACTGGATGAATTGTAATAACTTTGGTGAACCCCCTATTTGTCATGCCATCATCAGCTGTACTTTGTGTTTAGTGCTAATAAGCAAATGTTAGCATGCTAATGCACTAAACTAAGATGGCGAGGTTATAGTAAACATAACCTGCTAAACATTTGCATATTAACATTACTATGTTAGCATGCTGACATTAGCATTTTGCTCAAATCACTGCTGTACCTAACCCTCACAGAACCGCTAGTGTGGCTATAGACTCTTGTATAAAGAGAAATTTGGGTATTTTTCCACCTGGGTCTTGTTCTCATAACTGTGGGCATTCTGGATATCAGTCATAATAACTTGACACCTTAAACACATGCTAAATCAACCCACAACCTCACACGTGGAAACAAACTGGGATGTACAGATGAACAAACATGGTTAGCTACCCTATAAGTAGATCCCTGTGCAGCTAGATTTAATAGCTAATCCAGGGGTTTATCTTCTGTCGCACTCAAAGAGGAACTTAATTTGGAAGACTGGAAGGCTTGTGCAGCTTATCCCTGTATACAATGTATACAATGACAAATCTGTATAATGGAGGTGGCAAGTACAATGTTATTACCCAGTAATCAGATGGCCACAATTATGAGAATGATACCCAGGTTGAAAAATACCGGAATATTTTCCTTCAACTTAGATGTCTTGATGTAGATCATCTCAAATCACCCAATAAATGCTTACAGGGCGCCCACAGTAAAGACAGTTGTGTCATTTTGTATCAAGTTGTAGCTGACAATCTAAATCATCTCATAAGAGGTTCCTTGTGACAAAATCATATCAGATGCATGTTTTCTTTGGTTTAATGTGGATTTAAGACATCCCCTGACACGTAGAAGTAGGTAAGGCTGAATTTAATACCTTCCACACACGAGTGAGCCTACTCGCAACAACATTCCCTCATATCACCTCTCAGTTTCTCTCCCGCCTGAGTCGCCTCCATATGACTCACGACTATGAACGCTGTGCCAATCGGGCACTGCTGAGGATTGAGTTCCACTGTTAAAAACAAGTAACTTATTGTGGAATGAATGCCGTGCTTGGGGGTGTCTTACTGTGGTGGTGGCAGGGGAGAGGATGGAAATGAGGATTAAATGCACAAAGTAGACAGCGTATTTTCACATCCACCTCTAGCAAGGTACACACAAGCTTTGCGAGAATCAGGTTTGAATGTCAATGTAAAAAAATGTCAGTGAATGCAGCCCCTGTTCCCTCAGTGTGGTCAGCAGTAGATTTATTATAACAGGTCAGCGCTGTGCCAAGGCTTTGGTAGTGTACGATCAAGACTCTGTATGTATGACCTTTTCGATAACCAGATGGAAAAATGACTCGTCAAACTACTCCTGAGAAATCTTTTGAAAAGTTCTGTTGCATAACGTGGACTCAAAGTAGAAAAAAGTTAAGGCAAGTAGGCCAAGCTAGAATCAGCGTATGAAAAACTTAGTGTATAGCATGAGGTATTTGGATGGGACAGGATGGAAATGCACAAAAGATGTTCTGATCGTGAAGATGCTGGATATTCTAAAGTTCCTTAGGCTAAATTAAAGTCTCAAGTGAAACCAATCCAAGCCAAGAAGTCGTCTTGTTTTCAGCTTGACTTGATTGCATTTTTTCAATGTGTTCTGAAAGGTCTTCATACACCCCAAGGTATGTGCTCCTTCAGCCAAACTTAGAAATCGAACTCCACCAAGGCTGGTATTAAGGCTCAGTTTTCGTGACTACAATGGCTATTCATCATGCAGCACTTGATCCTCACAGAGAATTCAGTCTGTTAAAGCTTTCATGTTTTTCTCCCACTATTAATCATTTTATCAGTGTAGGCGTTATATAATGGATGTTCTCTTCATTAATCCTGCAATAGCAGAAAGCAGTTGTTAACACAACACTGACATATTAACTCCTTTTAGTTTGATATGTCTAATGTGTTAGCAAACACTTGCCTGTCTACACATTCAGCAGATACGCAGCATTATTAGCTTTCATTTGGACTTGTGTTTCTGGCTACCTGGTAAATAAGTATATAGTGAATATTCACTGTCTGTTTTTGGTCTCCTCTAACTCCTGAGGGAAATATCTGGCTCTGTAGTGGCTAAATGCTCCACTGTGTTCACCAGCTAGTTGCTAACTTTGTCTGTCTGTTGTTTGGTGCTGGGCAGGTAGCGTACAGTAGTTTTTTAGAGCTTTTTCACCTAAAACAAACTGCCTGCTGCGGAAGAAAACGACGTCATGACAGCTCTGAGAGTGAACCAAAACAGTAAAGTTGCGGGCCCGGAAAACCCAAACGTTAAGCCGAAAGACGCTAAAACACTCCGAAGAGCTGGGTGGAACTGCAGAATCGGGCGTTAATTCTACGTCGCTTCATCACTATGAGCGACCACTTTCACATACGAGTATTCATGTGATCCATTGTTAATTTTAAAAAAAAGATTGTAACTGCTTTAATTACTTTTTTTTTTATATGACAAGGTAAAACCATTGACTTTTTATGTGGTTGTATCAGAGAATCAGTGTTTTAACTACTTGGAGCAATTATACCAGTTTGATCTGGTGAAATTGTTGCAGGAGCATACAGATTTGTATTGGTATAGAGATACTACTGTTGAGCTTTGTGTTGTATTCTGCTGATTTGGTACCATACTATATATATGACAGAATCTCTCTACACCACAGGAGAAATGACATGATTGATAAATGCATAAAAAGGAACAAGACATGACAGCAGACCTCAGATGTTTTTCCACTTCACAACCACCACCTGCACAGATGAAACGAAGCACAGTGTCTGTTTGGGTTTTCCGCTCTTCTATAATGAACCAAGTTTCCCTCAACACGGGTGACGTGAAAAACAGATATTCTGTCAGCATTGTGGTGCTGATGTTGAAGAAAGCAAATGTGGAAGTGCAACATGGTCTGTTTGATCTAACAAAGATACCCCTTGTGGGTGGAAACGTTGTTCAGTGGTCTAGTGGAAATTGCAGGGGAGCACTGCACAGCTGCTGGGCTCTCATCCTTTGATCATACATGTTCATACACTTGCCAATACTCTCTATATCTCATAGTAAGGCTCCTTCCACCGCCTCCAAATCCTTTACTTGTCACTAGTTTTAGCCCTGACACCCTTATGTTTCACACTTCATCTTCTCACCAAAGTTAGAAAATAGTAACTTTTTTATTCTTGCCACTGCTCTGCCTCCTTGCATAATTAAATGTAGGATTAGGAAGGATGAACATGAAAATGGTGCATTTAAGCTTCTGTGAATCTATGAAAAGTACACAGAGATTAGGTTGGAAATTATTGTTGATCCTGCACTACTGAACAGCTTTCAAATATTGCAGGCTGTCTCCATCTACTGGTCTGATTCTGGTATTGTTGGAGTGAATTTTGCTGTTGCCTAGAATTTACTGTGACAGCGGTACTCCAGTCTGGTTATGTTCAGGTTATAAAATGATGCCAGAGAAAGAGCTCACTAAGCAAAGCCTAACTATTTAACAAGTGTTACATGCTCCTATGTTGGTTCAGAACCCTCTGACTTCTTGAAACTTCTCCAAAACCAACAAAAATAAATTTAAGATTTGGTGTAAAAAGTATTAATACTGCTCCTTGTTGGTGTTGTACATACAGATATTTCAGCAAAGCAAGACTTTTGCAAAATGTAAGTCTTTAACTCATTAACAACATTTTGCATAGGTTGCCGAATTACTGATAAGTCATGATTTGGCCATTTTATGTTCTATTTTTTACTCATGTGAACTGGCTTCCTTTTGTGAATTTGACTACCCATCTGCAGTGAGTCTATTCTGGGTGTTCAGGTTTCTGAAGGTGGTTGTTTTGTTAGAGGTGTGATCCAGGCAACACAAACAGCTCCTTTACCCTCTTCTGGATTCACACCAATCACTTGCCGTTTATGCTTTTTCACTGCCATTCAATATACAAGCAGGCAGAGGCTGCCTTTGATATTTTATTGTTGTTTTTGACCTTCCTTCACATGCATCTTGAATCCTTTGCTTTTTTTAAATTTCTTTACAGTCCTTTACCGAAATGCATGTCTATTGTATGATGCCTTTTTTGCATCCTCAAACACATTCTGATGTTAGTTATCAGAACAGACATTTAGTTCCTTTATATGGAATTTTTGATGAGGTCTGCAGTTTTGTTTTTTGGCACCAACTTTTCCACATGCCTGTCAGTTGTTACACATGTGGGCCTTTTTAGTATGAATTAACTGTAGTCACATTTTCGCCCATATATGCAACACATTTTCATGAAATTGTTTTTCTGCATTTGCTTATATTTCTTTCATTTCCTCAATTTCAGGTGAAGAAAGAGGTATTGCATCTTTAGATTTCTATATATTCTTTTGAAACTTTTACTGCTGCCATGTTGCCCACCCATTCATTTCACCTAACATGCTGTAATAATCATATCACATGTATTCATGAGTGCATTTAAAGGACGAAAAGACACTACATAATGAAAAAATATATAGCAAAAGAACCCCAGCAGCATCCATAAACAAAAAACATGATTCGACTCACCATAACTTATTTATGCTTATATATTTGTTGTCTTTGCTTTGACCTTTCTGTATTCGTTCCTCCCACAGCCCATTTTAGATTTCATCATTAAAGTTTTATCTAAACTAATCTACAATATTTCAGCACAGGTTATAGCAAATGTAAAATAAAGAAGAAGCTTTTGGTTGTCACAATTTTATCTGTGCTTCCTCAAATTTAACTTCTTGATTTTCCTCTGGATTTCTGTGTTTCACACAAGGTTGCTTTCAGATGATTTCCATACAGATGTACCCAAAGTGGAAGTCTCACTTATTTACAGCATACTTGCTCAGGTGTAGTTCTGCAATTTGAATCCAGAAGATGATCTGTAAGTATCATTCAGTTTCAGAGGTTAGGTGTTTTTTAATAGTTTTTTTTTTTTAATACTTGTCTTTCAATCTATTGGAGAAGGCTTTTACAACTTCCTTGGCCAATCAGAAATCGGCCTCACTCTCATCTGACCCAGGGCCAGCTCTTGAGCGCTGTATATCTGACTTGTTTGTGGGTGGGAAGCCAGTGAGGGATCATGTCCTTGTCAATGCATGAGTGACCTTTACTGGTTGATATTCAAAGAGGGGTGACTACTTTTTATATACTGTGTGTGTGTGTGTGTGTTTGATGACTCATTAGCAACAAATTTGCAGCATAACAATAACTACGTTTTGTGACCATAAACTGACTATGTGTATCCAACAATAACTACTCATCACAACTCATTTTAGGGCATGGTCCATCATTCATGTCCATAACTCTGTGACCATTTACTGCCACTAAAATACTCACACCAGCACAACTGCACCTGTTATTCTCAGTCCCATCCTGTTGCCTCCAGCTATTTTTTTTTTTTTAAATGACACAAAGCAGAACCAAATTCGTGTCATAAAACAAAACTAACACCTTTTAATGACTTGTCACCCCAGAATTTCCGGTATCTTTTAACAGCTGCACAGCAAAGCCTTCCTGAAAATCTCAGAGTGACAAAGTCAAAGTCAAAGTTATTCTTTATCTCGTCCTGATTGTTAATTGTTAAGTTATACTCTTTTCTGATATGCTCTCTTTACTTTACTCACTTTGATTTATTGATAAATCATTAATAATTACAGTAGGTATTAGTTGAGCAAGGGTGAGACTTCTTTCATGGCTTTATATAATACAAATTGGACCAAAATAAATCTCTGATTATCTCTGGTTTACGTTTCTTAATATCTTCAGGTGTTCATGCTCTGTTTGAAGAATAATTCAGCGTATCTACTCTCAGTCTGAGACTAAGCTGCACATGGCCCGAAAGATCCTGGTTCATATGAGAACTGAAGCAGAGTTGAGACACTGAAATCACGTCTTGTGCTCAGTGGAGAGTAAAACACATGCTGTGAAAGTGCCGAACAGTTTCACACTGATGCTAAGAAAGTGGATTTAGTCACATCTTGTCACAACAGTTTGACGCACCCAGCAGCACATTCATAGCTGTAAACAGTGAGTCACTGTGGGCACTTGTAAGTTAGGGCTCTACCAGCCTTTTTGAAAAGTGAAACAAATATAATATTTAAGATTAGTGGAGATCAACTGCGTGATCAAGTGGTGACAGTGATTTTAGTTACACCTCTATGTGAAAAGCTTTTCAGCCAATAGGACTTTTTCACAGTAGACATTTTAATTTGCCATAGCAGGAAAAGCACATGTGCAAGTAATTCATAGTGTCTCCTGCGAGCCAGCGTGCACCATAACAGGACCTTGGAGCTGGCAAACCTAAATGGAATGCAGCCATTGTCAAAGTTATTAATTACACCTGTGGTTTTTCTGCTAAAACGTGTCAAAATCATGTGAAAAAGGGGGTAGGGGCAGGGGGGTACAAGGAAATGTCCCCAGCTTTCAGAGAACAGTGAAAGCAAAGAGAAATACATTCATATGGCCTCTGGGCTACTAGGCATGTGGGAAAAACATCCTGGAGGAAAACCTGCTGCAGCCACTCAGGAGGGGATTTATATTCTATAAACGCTATTCTATAAATATTCTATTTATACGGGAGGAGATTTCAATTCCAGCTAGGCAACAACCCCAAACACAAAGCTAAAGACACAGGAATGGCTTCATTACAAAAGGTACTTGTACTTTACTTGGTTATTTCCATTTTCTGCTGCTTCTACTCCACTACATTTATTTTAAAGCAAGTTACTTTGCAGATTCAGATTGTTAATACAAAATATAAATCAACTAATAAATGATGATATATTCTTAGAGATTAAGCTACCCAGCAGTATATCAAGTAGCTGAAATTAGCTCCACCTCTACCAGCTGCAACGTTAGTGATGCTTACACATTAATGTAATACACTAATTATAATCCAGTAATATGATGAATTAAATTTTTCTTAAATGGGCCATTTTACATAATGAGTACTTTTACTTTTTGTACTAAGTATATTTTGATGCTAATACTTATGTACTTTTACTTTAAATGCAGGACTTTTACTTCTTGCACCACTGTGATTTTGGATATTATATTTTTGTAGTTATTCAGGTGTATTTGTAGAAATATGTTTTTAAATTGAGTTATATTTTCTGTTGTCAAAACATGCCGATCACTGTACATCCGCTGTGATTTAATGTTATAAAAACATAAAAACACAAAAAATGTGTGTTTTGGGAGTGATAACTTCTTATAAGCGCTGTACATTGGTGTGTGTATGTTCGGGTGGGGGGATTCTCCTCACGCACAGGGGGAAGTCCCAGATCAGGCTGTGAGTTCATACCCAAATAAGCTTCCATGCTGAAATACAGGCCTGCCTCATTCTCATCTTCAAACCAAGGATTCTCCCACGGCTTCTTCATCTCGCCAGGTGAGTGATCCCTCTAAACATCGTTAGGTCACATCTGCAAACTGAACGTTGTGTTTTCAGTATTTGTGGTGACTATTTGTGGTCCAGGTGGGAATCGAAGCCTCGACTTCAGCCAGTGTGGTCGCAGTTTCTAACTAATATGATAGTGATGAACACTTTGAGAAGTTAGCTGCGGCTGTGCGACTCACAGTGAGCTCTTTGATTACCAGAAATGTCTTTACTTTGATGTGAGTGCGGTTGTCTCATTTATACACACACACACACACACACACACCACAACAGACAATAGATGAGACCAAATATGAGAAGCTTATAAAGTCTCTCAAAATGGAAAAACGATAAATAGTAAGAAGAGCAACAACAAAACTCAATAAGGAGGCACAAAAATAGCCAAATACATAAAAAAGGAGACAGGTAACTCTAAGTAATGATTTTGCTTTGTATGGAAATACAGACTTTTTTTCAGATATTAGAACACATAGTATGTGTTTATGATAATTACACATTGTACTAACTTTACATGAAATCCGAAAGGGGGCGTGAGTAAAGACACTGAGTGCTGATTATCAGGGTGTGACAAATAAACTGAAGAATAAATCAGGCTTGTGTGTGAAAGCAGTGGAGGGCGGAGGAGGTTCAGATCTGTGTCTTTCACAGTCGGCTGACTCAGTGCTCAACAGAGCGAAGAGGACTGTGTTTGAGAATAAAGACATGATTTCTGAAAGGATGAAAGTTTACGGGTTGCAGTAACAGCAAGGCCGGCATGTTGCTGGTGGCCGCTTTATCTTTGATTTACTGGACTTTGTACATGTTTCGCAAAGATTGCTCTAACAAAAGTTGAAAGGAAGCGGCTTTGCTTTTGAAGCTAAAGCAGAAAACACCTCTCACGGTATAAAAGCCTCTCCCCAACTCATCCAGTATACACCAAATAATACAGTGTTTTTGGTCTTTTTTCTTCAACTGTCATGCACTGGTTCAGTTCACACTTGCTCCCTGCATCTGACACAGTTCAACCAATAATGTAATATCAGTATATACAAGACATATCAAGGTAATATCCTCCTGTGGGATGAAACACAGGTGCAACATTTAGAAAACATGCTATAAAGACATGGGGCTTGTGTTATATAGTATCCCATAGTATAGTATAGTATAGTTAAGTATAGTATAGCGCAGTGTACTATACTACAGCATACTATATTCCTACTATGCAATAATCCTTCAAGCTCAATATTGTATACTATAAGTATATTATAATATAGTATGTATGGTATAGTACAGTATAGTGCAGTGTACTAGAATAGTATAGTATACTAGTATGGTATAGTATACTAGTATAGTAAAGTGTAGTATAACATAATATAGTATAGTGCAGTATAGTATGGTGTAGTATACTAGTATAGTATAGTATGATATAATGTAGTATACTTTTATAGTAAAATATATATAAAATGGATAATATCTTTCACATATTTATATTATTTTATTCTATTATCACATGATGCCTTTATTTCCTCCACACTTATCTTTCTATGTATCTCTGTGTTGTTGTTTATGTGTGTGTGTGTGTCAGTTTGAGGGTTATCAGGGCTGATGGCTGGAAACTGCCTTGTGGGTCAGTACTGGGATGACTTGGTCAAAGAATGTATGTACTGTCATATGTTATGCCAGCAACCAGATGTCAACTCCAGGTGCACCAGCTACTGTGGTGAGTACACACACAAACACACAGGCATACATACATTAGACACTGCAAACAACACAAAAGAAACAGCTGATTAGCATTGGTAACAGCAGAATTATCCTTAAAACAACGAATACAATGCTAAATGGACAGGACAGAAGTGAATTCAGTTTATCATATGTCCTCCACTTCTCCTGATTGCTTTCACACTATGTGTCACCCTGCGTTAGAGTCTGCAAATTGTAAGGCACTGCCTGGCCACTACTATGATGGGCTGCTGAGGATATGCATGAGGTGCGCTGATGTTTGTGGCAGACATGTGGCAGAATGTTCCGAGCACTGCAAGAGTGAGTACTGACCCCGCTGGCCCGAATTAGACCTTTAATTAGTTTACTGTCCTTTTTCTGTTACTTCTCTGTTGTTTTAGAGGCATAAATGTTCTGTTGAGTTAGACCTCAGCGGACAAAGAGTTGGCTAAAAGTTTGATGGTAGAGAAGGAACTACAAATAAATACCAATCGCAGTGACTTTTTTGGAAGGTCAGCAGCTAGCTAACACGCTTACCTAAATACAGTTGCTATTTGCGAGATAGACGATTGGTGGTTGTACTTTGGTGTACTTTGGTGGAAAAAGTGGGTAGTTTGGGTAGCGGGTAGTTCGCCCTGGAGGTCTAGGGGTTAGGGCACCAACCATGAGCCACAAGGTCCTCATCTCTTTCTCCCTTCACTTCCTGTCAACTCTTTACTATCGGCTCCCCAATAAAAGAACATAATGCCCCCCAAAAAACGTAAAAATGAATGCAGGTAGTTCTGAATGAAAACTGTTTGCAGCAAGGTGTGTAAATTATCCTAAAAAATGTTTTGATGAGAGATGTTGTTTTCAAATGTAAAATGCTTGGGGCCAACATGATTCGGCTAAAAATCTTAGCAGTGTCCTATCTCAAAACCTCTGCAAACCAATCTGAATGACTACATACGTTTAGAGGTTATGCACAAGAATATATGTTTGTAGTATTTAAACAGAACCAGACCTTTAAGAGGTTTTCACCGTGGCACAAAGAGATAAAGTCCAATGGAATATCCCTTGGTATCTAGAAGTAGTCAGTCAAAAGCAACAGCTGTTTCGTCTTGAAGGTGTTTCCAAGAGCCATCACCAAGATATTCTTCCCATCTATCCCAACCAGCTACCTCATACATGCCGACAGCCCTTGAAGAATCCACTATTCTGCTCTACTCCCTGCTGGCCCTGTGTATGGTGCTGCTGTTTTCTAGCTTGTCTCTAGCCATGGCAGTCTTTCTGAGGGGCACCAGGGCCAAAACCTCCCATCCAAGAACCAAGGAGGCTAACCACAACCAGGAGCGTGTTGTCCAACCGGGCCAGGAGGTTGGCCAGCCGTGTGGCCAGACGGGGCAGAGCTCCACAGGTTAGTGTCGTACTGATACAAATCAAAGGCCCCCATGGGTGCAATCAATGAGTAGTTTAGCCAAAATAAGAAGTCCGTTAGTCAAGTAGTAAACTTATGTACAGCAGTTTCCCTTCAGACAGATCTTTCCAGGTTCTTTTTTAATGATCAGCAACTCCGAAAACAAATTATTACCTTGTGTTTTAAAACTCTAGTGTCTCTAAATGGCAGTTGAAAACATCCTGGCATCTGTGTCATATATTTTTCTCCAATGTCTGCACACTACCCTCTGTCTTTCTACAGATTTTGTAACAAATTTAAGCCGCCGAAATGACCGTGAGCCATCAGATGACTCCAACCCTACTGAGACCTGCGTGTGTGTCCACTGTTTCCCTGATCTGAAAGCCCTAGGCCAGGGCAATGACAGGCTACCGAGAGCACCTTTCTCATTCTACCCACAGACAGTCATCCATGGACCCCAGTTCCAAAAGGAGAGGACTGAGGAGAACCTACACATCTCTAGACTGGAGGTGCAGGAGGAGGCTGCAGTGGGATGAGGCTCATTTGCTGTCTCACAGGACAACTGGAAGTGTCCCCAGCTCATAGGAGAAGATTGTCAATGTATTGGATTTTCAATCAGACTGTGGATACAGACCCAGCAAAGGTTTTCAAGTGTTTAGATTGTGAAAAAACAAATTGTGTTAAAAGGGGTGCATGCTCAGTGTTACTGCCCTGACACACCAATGGGACTGCAAAGAACTGGTAAAGATTGACTGATGCTTTGCTTCATATTGCCTCATGATTTCTGTTAAAAGTTTCACTTGAGCAAATCACAAAGATTACAGCTGACTACTAGCTGACCACTGACATGCATGCATGTCTGGTCTTGTATTCATAATCCAAAAAACATAGTAAAACAAATGGAAACATCAAGGGACAAAACAAATCTCTCAACTATTTACACTGTGAATCTCATCAAATTATGTTTCCATATGCAAATTTAGAATACAAATTGGGAGTATTTCTGATAAAAAGTTAAGTTAAGCACTGTTAAGTTTAGCTTTTTTGCCCAAGATCCCTTCATTGTGGAAGAACAAAGACAAGGTGGAGGTGAAAAATGAGGAGAAAGTGGGTGAAATCACTGCTTCACAGCCAGTCACACAGCTCTTTCTCAACAAGCCAAATGGTTGTGACAAGGACCGACGAGTGCCAATGGTGACAACAATGGCCCAACAACATTACTAACTGCCATCTTGGCGTGTCAGATCACAGTTCCATAGGACAGAATTTCATAGAGCTATAGTCACAGGAAGACACTACTTGTGTGTCTTAAGTTTATGATTCCTGCTCTGTGTTGCTTTTCAACCATAACAAGTGAAACACACCATACATAAAATATCAATTTCAATTATAACAAATTGCTTACTGTAGGTAGTAAGGAATGCTGGAGTCCAAATCTAAGAAGAAGACAGCAGTAAAGGCCAAAAGACAGAGTTACTCTAAAGAAATTAGTACTCAAGGTGTATAGTCATACATGCCAACATTTAAGTTTCAAATTTTTTTTTTTTTCTGCGTGTATGTGGGTTGGGGTACTTATTTATTAAATAAATAACCAGATTTATTTATATAGAGTCCAGCTCTGCTTAAATTTACAGGTGTATTTACATTTTGTAGGTGGAAGTCCTGCCGTGACATTTTGACAACAGCTAATGTCAAGTTAGCTGGCCCATCTGCCTGTGCAGAGAGAAGCAGCGTACATGGCCCTTGAATCGGGTTGTGGGTTGCCAGGTTGCGGTGACAGATGGCTTGAAATTGTATGTAATGTGTCGATTGTGTGTGTAGACTGTATTTCATAGACAATCTGGCAACTTGGGTGACGTCAGACAAACATACAAAACTTGTGCATCCGTGTATGATGATTATTCATAATGAAGTTTAAGGGCCATGCAAATTACGGGAGTTTCCCAGGAGTAAATAATCAGTAAAGTGCTGTTTTTCTTTTATACCACCAACTCAGAAATGTTTAAGTTCTACTGATTCCTCATATAACCACCAAATCTAAATGAAGCGGCAGAGGCACAAGCTCATTCTGGGCAGTTACTATCTGCAGAAATGTATATGTACTGGCACAAATATGTACAGTGTATGTATGTAAATTGTGTGTACAGTGTTATGTATATGTTTGTGGGGTGATGGGTCATATAACGATTCAGAATCTCCTTGTACTTGCTTGCACCCAATAAGGAAAAAAAAAAAAAAAAAAAACATTTTTGAAGTGTGTTCAACAAAAATAAATGTCATATTATATTATCAAGGACAATAAATAATAGTCACAAAAGTGTTTACAGATATAGATTTTTCTTTATTTGAGTGTCTTTCAATCACTGTGTGTCCAGTTCTTGCAGCAGTTACATGTGTGCGCCAGGAATGACTGACCGGGTCTAGACAAGTTTCTTCAGATTACGACCCCGTGGCCCGGATCCAGCAAATATAGAAGAACAAATCAACTCTGAGGTTTCACCATTTGTCTCTTACATACAAACTGTACATATATACTTTTACATACATCATCAACATGTGGAGAGAATCCTATCAAACTGTGATACCCAGCTCAGACGGCATGCTGAATGCAAGTACTGATTCAGTACACGAACATACGGTACATACGCACGCGCACAACACACGTGCATACAAACGGGGACACATACGCACTTTTTTTTTCTCTTTACACGCAATAACACATTTTACACAAACACACCTACACAGAGCTTTTTTTCCCCTCCCCTTTCTTGGGCACATACACGTGCACACACGCACACAATCACACCGAATTAGAGCAACATGCGGCCGACGGTTAACACTGCAGGGTTGAGCTTCTGACCCATTATACACACTCTGTACTGGGGAATAACGCTCTCCTCTTTTGCTTCATTTCTTTTTTTGCCATTTTACCTGAAACGGCATCACGACAACGTATATTGAACATGGAGAACACGCCTCTGTACTGGCAAAAAATGTGACAAAAAGTAGCCAAATTAAGGAGAAAAAGAACAAAACAAAAAAGCAAGCTGCCATAGCAGCAGTTTCATGAACATTATTTTGCTTTTGTGTGTACAACAAACATGATTGATGGCACAATGTAACACAGACAGAACAAAGTGAGAGTTTAAGGAGAATGCAAAACAGTAAACAAATGTTTTAATTGCAGTATGTATAAAAATATAATATTCACTGTAATTTATTACCCCCCCCGTGACTGTTGGAAGCAGCATGAAAATAACAGATCCTTTGCGTACTCGTCCTTGTTAAAGAATATCTTTCCTAAAAGTATCTGAGTGACAACTACAAACTCACGAGTAATGAATGGAATTAACTGTCGCTCTATACAATGTTCATAATACTCAATTTGTCAGGTGATTCCCCCCCCCTCTTTGCATTCTAAACAAAAATGCATAATATGACAACTTCCATCCTTGAAATATTTGGTCGTTTGGAAGAGTGTGGGTGCGTTAGACAAGTGTGCTTGTGTCCAGGAAGTTGCCAGTTAAAGGTAAAAGGGAATGAAAAAAATCACTTTCCGTGCTAAAACGGAGCCTCGGACCCCTGTGGAAGGCTCTGACTCCACTTCTTAGCGCCTTCAGGTGTTACTAAATGCAGAAGTGCAAGCATAAAACAGGACGTTGGTGAAGAACAGCATTTGTGATCAAGTAAACCTTCCCCCAGATAAATCTGTCTGTGTCTGAAAAAGAGAAAAAAGTAGGGATACGACAGTATTCCTCTATTTTCTGAGAGCAAGTACAGACTGATTCTGCGGTTTCTTTCTTATAGCAGATTATCACAGCTACTTTCTTCTTCATCCCCTGAATTCAAGTGAAAAACTGTTGCAAGTACGCAATATTCCTTCAGGGCCCATACAAATCTCCCATCCAAATTTCTTGCATTTTGTTTGGTTCTTGTACTTTTGCACTACCCTGCACAGCAGACAGTTCTTTCTTGAATGTCGTACAGTGGAACTAGATTAGTATGTAGTAAGGGTGGGTTCCATGTTAAGAGTGTAGAGAGTTGCGACTTAGAGTGATTCTGGCAGGCTTGTGTTTCCATGCCTCTCTCGTCACTCTGTTACCTTTTCCCATGCAACTAATCCTTGCATCATCCCTCGTCTCTCAGGCCCTGCAGGCTGCGCTAACAGAGAGAACTACTCGTACTCCAGGAACTGTTTGTGGTAAAACAAAAGGTACCTGGGGAGATACAAAAGCACCATGAGGTCAGGTTGCAGCATCACTAATAAGGGAAACTAATTTTAGTTACATCTAAGTACAGTTTCAGCATGAGGCACTATGCTCAATACTTTCACTTGCTCACCCTTCACTATCCAGGACGTCCTTGATGCTGGCCTTGGTGATGATAGCATCGTCGCATTTGAACCACTGGTCCTTGTGCTGGCGGATGAAGGTGGTGTAATGGCCGCTCTCTAGTGTCCCCTGGTGGTTCACCACTGCAAATAGACTATACCTGAGAGAAGAGAAGAGGCTTAATGCTGCAACAAGGCTGAACTCATGCTGCATTTATGCTGCAACTACAAACAACTGATACACCTGGAAAAAATAAAGCTCAAACATCCTTTATTTTACAATACAGACAGTAAAGATTAACACCATGATGTTTCTGTGGTGGACTCTCCCCAGTGAAATGAATGAAAACTGGTCAGAGAGCAGTGCACCGAATGCATGTGGGATCAATGGAGGGAGGAGGAAGCAGGAAGGAAAACCAATATATTTGTATATGCATGTGGTGCACAAGACCCAAAATTTAGGAATATTTGGAACCTGTGCTGGATCAGATACTAGTTTATTACAGAGGTTTGCCGTACTTGTTGTCATTGTTGAAGGGGTCCACGGTTTGCTGGTACTGCCCGTTCATCCTGCTTTCTTTACTGAAACACACAGCAGAACAAAGTTAGTCACAACAACAACACAAACAGGTGTGTTTGTGCTACAAATACAACAAAACAAAGTAAGCATTTACTGCAATGTGACTTTCATGTGTTGTGCTCCTCATCTTTCGTTTCATTCTTGTATTTTTATTGGATGCAAGTTTGTACATACTGTACATGTGTTTAGTAGGGATGAAAACAAATACATTATTTGCATACAAACAGATAATGCGCTCTGAACAGATACGAACGTCACGGCACTTTTTTTCCATAGGCATAACTCAGTCAAATCCAAAAACACAGACACGGTACACACACGGCTCTAATCATCAATCCAGATCTCTGATAGTCATGTGTAGAAATCATAGAAGAAAGTCGCTTCTAATAACAGATCTTGTATGTTTTGTGAGCAGCTAAATACAGATCTTGTTAAATAAACAGATACAGATAGTGGTGTTCAGTCAGTCTCACACACAGGAACTAGAGGCTAGCCAGGACGCACAGTGCTATGTACATGACTGTATGGATGAAACGCAGACCACTTCCTTCCATCGCGCCAAATTTTCGTGCAACTTACTTCTTTCCTTTTCAGTTTTTAGGCTGTCTTCATTTGGATTATGCTCACCTGGAAGCCATGAAGGGGGTCATGTCCAGCTCCAACGGGAAGGACACGTATGTTGTGATCTTCCGCCGCAGTTTGGCTGAATGCTCAAACCTCTGGAAAAAAAAAAACAATCAAAAAGGAACAAGTGTTGGAAGAGCGCTCTGACAACCCGCTAAATTAGCAGGCAAGCCACCAAATGCACACTCTTACTTTGAGGTGAAAGCAGGCCACGATGGGCAGCTTCTTCATGGTCAGCTGCTTGGTGGACTCCTGGTAACTATGGCAACCGCTGCACTTGATCTTAGCGCTGCTGCCGAGGTGCTCTGGCCTGGTGAACCTAGACAGGAGAGGATGAGATCTAGTGCCAATGCATGTGTGTGTGTGTTACTTGCTGCTCTCTAAAGAGCTTTGGTGTGATGAGTCTGGGAACTGGTTTTAGGTTGTTTATGTCTCTGAGTTTGTCAGTTCACGCAAGAGTTTATTTCTGTTTCGAAAACAAAATGCAGCACTGGTTACTTCCATTTTTGGAACGTCCATTTATGGCCGAGGGAAAAAAGATGCGATACACAAAAGAGGGAATTTATCAGAAATTATACAACAAATATTGTTATACAGGGTTCGCACAGCTTTTTAAGAGTTAAATTCAAGCACTTTTCAAGCACTTTCAAGGTACCTAATCCAAAAATGTCCAGCCTCTCGAAGCCTTTATCATCACCTAAACTGTTACTATAAATACCATTTATAATAGCATTTTTCAAGGAGTATATTTGAATTCAAGCATATTCCTGACCTTGAAAACAACAATAACCAAACTTTCAAGACTTTGTACAAACCCTGGTTATAATGTCAGTTACCTGCGCAGACAGTCCGTGAGTGTTGTGGCTCCAGTGGTATGACTCTCTCCGTTAAGCGCTGATCCGTCTCCCCCGGGGCTGAGGGGCCAGAACGGGGTGGAGGAGCCTGGCAGGTCCAGGCTGATGTCCCAGAACGGGTCTATGGTTGTCGAAACACCACTAGGAGGAAGACAGAGAGATGCACGAGATGGTGAGTCTGTAGGAGAAGGTGAAAACGCTGCAGGCAGGTATCTGATGTGGATTCAAGGAGTTGCTGTGTGTTGATTTGTACATCTTCCAGTCTGTTACCCACTTCATAGGAGGCACAGTAAGACACTGCACTCTGTAGCTTTCCTTTATTCAGACAGACATATAAGTGAGAGGGAGACAAAAGAGGGAGATAGTAAAAAGTCTGGCATCAACTACATCTTGGCACCGTGGCTTAGACCCTTGCACTCCTAATGTTGGCAGCTTAATGTCGGCAGTTAAGGATATAAAACAAATGATATTGGCCTTCGTGAACTGGGAACATTTTGGGTGGAGACCATCTTTTCTAAAAACTCCCTTCCCTACCATCAAGCATCTCTTTAAACCGCTTATCTGGTGCAGGGCTGTGGAGGGATTGAAGCCTGTTCCAGCTCACGTGGGTACACGCTGGGAAGGTTGCCAGTCTGTCACGGGGCTAAAACATTAATGCCCCACAGTCACACCTACAGGGAATTTTGAGTCTCCGAGCCGGCCTGCTGGTCGGTAAAAGCAGAGATCATCAACTAGCTCCACGGCTGCCACAAAAGGTAGAGTGTGATTTCATTTCATGGAGCACAAGATGAGAACTTCAGTTGGATTTAGCCTGTGAATACCAACCATATGACCTAAACTGAGTGGCTGAACTTATGCTGTCCAAAAACCATCCAATTTCCTTTGGTCAAAAGCAAAGGATGAGCTGGCACCATGTTACTTACATTTTAAATGGGGAAATGTCAAGTGAATAAATCATAAACCAGCAAAAAAGTATTGCGCAGCAGGATTTCCGACGTTCTTCTGATATAAACAAACACAAAGCATCCCAACCCCAATTTGCTTAAAAATTCTTTTTGATAATTATTTAGTAGTTTTCCTCTTATTTCTGCAAGCGATCATCCCAGTGTATAGTCTAAGCCAAAGCACAGTGCTTCTTTTAGTTGGTCAGAGAGAAACTGTGGGAGGGATGCACTGCTCCAAAATTTGTTCACACCTGCTTCACCTGAAGGTTTATGTTAGTTTACTCTTCTACTCCACTACATGTCAGAGGAAAACATTGCACTTTTTACTCTCTAATTACTCTGAAAGATATTATTTTCTTGAAACAAGTGAAGTAATCTGCCGCTGTGGTAAGATAACTTCAGCCTGTTTTAGTAGAAGTCACCTGGTTTCGTAATTTTTAAGATTTTTAAAAAACTATTAATTCAAGAGCAGCAGTCCCTTATTCTGTCTTGCTTTTTCTCGAAAGGTCTTGATTCAAGTTGATTTCATAGGAAATGTGTTAATCTAACTAGGCTGTGCAGATTTCATTATTTTGACCAAAAAATGATTATTTTTTATAATTACTTTGTAAGATGGAGAACTTTTTGCAGTACAAACTATAATACAAACATCATATAAAGAAGTTAAAATGAGCTCCACCAGGTGAATACATAGTTAATAATAATCCAATAATACATACATGTATAATATTCAAAACACTATCAAAGGGGTCGTTAATAATAATAATGAGTACTTTTACTTTTGATACTTAAGTAAATTTTTTGATGATACTTGCTTAGGTAAAATATTGAATGCAGGACTTTTACTTGTAATGGAGTATTTGTACAGTCTGTTGTTGTTACTTGAGCTTGAAAAGGATCTCAGTACTTCTTGAAAATAGAGCATAAAGATACAACACTTTCTTTGACCACCAGGTGGAACTAGAGATCCACTTTACGGACTGTATGCCATGAAAGGGTTTTCCTGTTGCTGCAGTGTGGCGGTTCAGTGTGTGTGTATGTGTGTGTGTGTGTGTGTGTGTGTGTGTGTGTGTGTGTGTGTGTGTGCATGTGTGTGTGATTGATGGTGCACTACGTGAATGATGGAGGAGAGGGGAGGCGAGGCAGGAGGGTCACCTCAGGGCAGGGAATTAGAGAGCTCTGATCCAGGATGGTGAGTGACGAGCGAAGTGTGTCACTTTTGAGCGGAGACAGTACAAGTGAAGAATACTGTAACATAGTGGAGCTGTACTGTAAGGCAATGCATGTAGCATACAAGGTCATGGCTTTAATTTCTTTATGCAGCTTCTATTGAGGCCTAAAAAGGTTTTTGGTGTTGTGTTTTTTTTCCTTTGGAAGAACCTCACACACGAGCACACTCACTGGCAGACTTGACAGGTGACGTCAGACTGCAGGCCCCCCGTGAAGATTTGGTCGATGATGCAGTTACAGTGGTTGGGGTTGTTGGCTTTCTTCCCATTGTCGTCTGTGTTGAGATAAACACACACACACACACACACACACACACACACACACACACACACACACAGTCACTAAAAGCAATGCTGTGCAAGTTCACAGCCACCCTCTCTGCTTATACACTGCAGAGAGAGACACACAGGGAGAGATCAGTACTCTGTCAGTCAGTGCATCTGTCTCGTCTCTTTTCATCCTCTCAGCTCCACTCATCCAACCCGCTCTCCTCCTGTCTCACCCACACTCAGCTAAAAGCCTCCTCTCTGTCATTCTTGATGCTTTTTTCGGCTCCTCCTTTTGGTAATTTTCTGTACATATTCATCTTATTATCTGTATTTCTGTGTGCGTCTGACCTTTGCAGTGTCTGTGCAGGACATCCAGCGCTGCAATAAGGAACTCGTGGGCGTCCTGCTGCTCGTAGCCGGCCAGGTGACGCGCGTGAGTCCAAACCAGGTGAAGAAGACGGAAGGGGATGTGCGGTGACCGATGGCCTGAGTAGAACTGGAGGAGGAAGGAAGGCGCACGTGAGAGAGAAAAAAACGCCCCCTTCTACGACGCTCATTCCTCTTCTTCTACCTATTTGAAAAATTCTTTAAAAAAAAAAAAAAAAAAAAGGAGACAGTTACCTCCTGAAAGAGTTGCGACATCTCACACACCAAACAGGAGTTGCTCTGCATCTCGCATTTGTGTCGGTCGGACAGGAAGAAGTCACGCAGCAGCGGGGTGTGTGTCAGCGCCTGGACGATGCAGTTCATGAAGCAAGTGTTGCCCAGGTTTATCAGACCTCGAAGGCCTGAGGGTTTTATAAGAGGAGGGAAAAAAGAAATGAGAAGCAGGTAACAAAGAAGAGACAGAGAGACAGAATGGGTGGAGGGGTAAGCAAGGAATAAAGAAGAGAAAAAGCTGAAGAGAGCCAGCTCATTTTTCTTGGCTGCTGCAGTGGGGCATCACACACATAACACTGTAATACTGTGATGTCCCTGAGGCAACATTGGACTGCACGCAGGGAAACCCTTGCCGGATTACAGCAGACCAAACCACACAGCCGCAGACGAGGTGAGAGGGAGTAGAGAAAAAGAGCGGGAGAGAAGGTGGAAGGACAGAAGGAAAAAGGAAAGAGGACAGAGGAGGAGGGAGAGGAAGGCAAGGTGGAGGTGGTGTTCTCACAGATGAGCAGCCAGGCCTGTAATTTCCGTCACCTAAGACAGTGCCAGGGATGTTAATGATGCTACAGCACACCCCTGCAGGCTGCTACGAGGTGTTAAACGTATGCCAGCTCTCCTCACTGCCACACACAGCCAAACCCCAACGCTGCCTCATTCTAAGATTCCCTGTTGCTTCAAATATATAATCAGCCCTCTTATATTCACAGACATACTGTATGTAGGTCATCGTATAGGATTTAGCTTCTAAGCTTGTTTCTCTGTTTACAGTGAAGCTCAGACTGTTTTCAACTATTCCTACAATACTGAGCATTAATTGTCTCTTGCCGGGAAACCAGGTGAAAATGTGAAAGCGTTTAAATTTCTTGGCACTATAATCTGTGCAAACCTTAAATGGGAAAGCTACATTTACAACATCTTAAAGTTGGCTGATCAGAGCTGATATATTTTCTGGAAGCTTAAAGCAAAAACTTTGTTTTAAATCTGAACAGTTTACCATTCGACTCTTGAATGCAGGGTACATTTTGTTTTCAGCTTATGTTTTTTTTTGTAATTATTTTCGGAACTGCTGTTTATATTTATATGTTAATGTTTAGGTTATTAAAATCCTGAGCTTATCATTTAGATTTGTATTTTAATGTTTTATTTATGTGATGGTTTTATTAGCATGTCGTGTTAAACGTTGTCCTGTCTGTCCTGCACTATGAGCTCACAAAGGTAAGTCCCTAACAACTGTTGTAGTGGCGATAAAGTTATATAATAACAATGAAAAGTTAACTCAACTCTAAGTGTTTTGAGATCTGACCCTACTTCACCATGACGACGCCAACCCACACATACAGTACAAAACTGTATGTACTGTTACGCGACAATCAAATAATGAAACCTGTGGAAAAGCAGAGTTGGCCGAGATTGACATCCAGCTCTTTGCAGCTACATAGCCATCCTCTCTAACACTGGTGTGTGTTTGTGTGTGTGCATGTGTGTGTGCATGAGAGACACTAACCGATAGTACAGTTGGAGGTGATTCTCCTCCTCTTGGGGTTGTGGCGGAGGAGCTCCAGCTCCCTCTTGGTGGGCTCCCACGTTGAGTACTTCTCCCCTATGCCTGGAACAAACAAACAAACAAACAAACACACACACACACACACACACAATCTCAACTTATTGTGACAAAATGTTAAAATTCCATGTTTTGAGTGTATTACCCTTTAACAGTTGGACCAAGAGCTGTAACTTTGTGTAACACTCACTGGAGACATCATACAACTTTGCATGGTGTGTATGCCACAATGTGTGTGTGTGTGTGTGTGTGTGTGTGTGTGTGTGTGTGTGTGTGTGTGTGTGTGTGTGTGTGTGTGGCATGGCTATGTGTGATTAATACTGCCATACCTTGCAATTTCCAGGCTTTCCTCTGTTCCTCTTTGGCAATCTGTTCCATGTCTTTGTCGTAAATGTAGTCTTGGCACATAAAACAGTAAATTCCTCCATACAGCAGGTCAATAGCTAGAGAGACGGATGAGGACAAGAGAAAGAGAAGGAAAAAAAAGTAATGTATGAGAAAGCCGTTTTATTCTAATGCATCAGTTTATCTGTTTGTCAGAGGGTGAAAAAGGGCTGTGCGTCGCTACAAGCTGCGTGAACTGCTTCATCGCTCAAGTCTTCTTCTATTCAGGCCACGTTGCCATGGTGCCGAAATGCCAGGTAGCCGGGCTTATCTGCTGACATATCAGCTATCTGTTAACACCATCCAGGAACGACGGAGAGACACCCCGAGAGACGGAGAGAGCCATGAGGAGTCAAAAGGTGAGCAGAAGGAAAGGGAGGGAGGGAGGCGCCTATCTAATTCTATCGAAACCTTTTGCTGTCGCACACTCACTTAAACGTTCACTCCCTCCTCACCTGCTCTGTACCCTGCAGCTACCTGTTTGCGGTTGCTACGACAACCTGCCCGTCGGCTTCTACCAGCTGTCATCCTCTGCAGGTATGGAGAGGGGGGAGTAAAGGATGCAGGAGGAGGAAGGTGAGGAGGTAGGGAAGGAAGGATTACAGGATTTCACTGAATTGATGGGAAAGAAAAAGAGAGGAATGGCAGGAAGAAAGACGAGGCTGATGGTGCAAGTGCCATTAGATGTAATTCATTTCTGAATATCGAAAGGGTCATCAGGTAACCATGGGAACAAGGGGAGGGCAAAA
This sequence comes from Macquaria ambigua, assembly GCA_008360985.2. Lineage (NCBI taxonomy): Eukaryota > Metazoa > Chordata > Actinopteri > Centrarchiformes > Percichthyidae > Macquaria > Macquaria ambigua. The sequence goes on along the minus strand of VMKM01001139.1, from coordinate 93,641 downwards.
GAGAAGAGGATAGAGACAGAGATGAGCCCAATACAAGGCTGCAAACAGCGCTGGCCAAATTGCTATGAGTAAAAAAGCATAAAACGGTTAGATGAACGAGATGGAACGGCAAAAAAGAAAGGAGGAGAAGCAGGAAGGAGGAGGGGCCGGGGATTAATGGAGGCTAATTCCACAGGGTTTGTTAAAGACGACTTAATTACCTCCTCACCAGTCTGTTGAGATCTGTACCTTTTTTTTTTTTTTTTTTAATCTTTTCTCTCTCTCTGTGTTAGATTGATTCTCCCTTTATTTTTTGCAGCGTTTGATTCAGCTGCTAACCTAATTAAACTCACAATTACACTCTGAGGGAAACACACACACGTGTACACACACACACACACCAGAGGGGGTCTTCCTGAGCCGAGCGATAACAGCGAGCAAAAAAAAGGAGGCTTCGTGACAAAACAAATCGGCAAATTCTCAACATCTGCCAAAGCCAGCCTTTGTCACAGACACCCAGAGTGTCTTTGCTGCGGCACCGCTCTCCTCCAAAACACTGCAGTGGAACGTACTTCTCTTGCAGCTCAAACAGCCTGATTCTATTATGTGGAGAATGAAACAGAAAGCTACGGGGTGTAGAGCTGGTATCGCAGCATTCAGTCTAACAGGATGATGCCTTGTGTTGAAGATAATATGCTGTTTACAGTATCTTTTGAACGTTGCCTATGAAGTCCGTGCTTTTTTTTTTTTTTAGTTCAGTTATTATACAAATGTCCGCACAAGCGTTGGTACACTACATCTCTACGCAGCTTCGACCTCAGATACAATGGCAGTGTTCCAAAACTGAACTGTACTCTGCATTTTCACCCTTCCCTAAATGTCTAAGCATGTTGCTGTATGGCAGTGCACACAGCTGCCACCTACTGCATGTTTCGCTTCATGAACGCACAGTGTGCCGACATCAAGTCTGCAGTCGCTTGCTCCATCAGTCACCATGCGGGACACTTGAAGGCTCAGCCTGACCGATACTGGACTTTTATAGCCGATACTGACAGAAATATTTGAGAGTTCCAATAATGATATATTGGCAGATATTCTTCTTCTTCTTTTAGAACATGAACATGACATTTTTATACAGATCTCTTAAATGCTGTTATTGCAGAATTGAGACCACAATGTGTACTGAGCGGGGCATTTTCCAGATGAAAAAATAGACTTGTCACTGCTCTCTGGTGGATATACTATACTACTCTAAGGCAGCACGCCTAAGACTGCACACATTCAGCAGTTGTTTTAACTCAATTGATTAGGTGATGCACGGCAATTTTCTCTGCAATAATTCTGTGATTTGTGTGCAATGTTTTGATTATTACAGGCCGTGCGTCCCTGTGGGAGTAGCATGGATGAGGAAAACAGCCAACTGTTCTTGGTGTTCAGCAAACACCCACGCCTCTGTTCAAATCTGGAGCCGTCCAGATTGTGTCTGCTTGATGCAAATATTTAATTCGAGGAGGTGAAATGCAACTTTCCCGTTTCTCACTGCAAACGCTCGCCAACAAAGCAACCTCCGTGTGAGCTGTGGTGAGAAACACAGTGCGGTTGTTGCAATTCTGAAAATAGAAGCCTTTCTCAGCCATTTTTTAAAGGAAGAATATTTCAACAAATCCAATGCAGATTATCACTGAAATCAATTGATGTGCAACATTTTATGTTACCTTTTCTAACCTGGAATAATAATCCTGTCAAAACAAGGCAGAGGCAAATCTCATGTTTGTGTTCAACCCCATAAACACACACACCACTGAGATGTTTTGAAGGGTTTTGAAGGAGGCTCATTGTAAAACCCAATAAAGTTGATTCATTAGTAAGTTCACTAATGCATATATGCCCTCTAATGGGCTACATAAGGTTAACACAGGTGACATTCAAATCTCCCTTGAGGCCAAGCCTTTTTAGACTGTGTTGCTGTTATGTTATGTTGCTCTAGGTTGCATAATTTGCTCTCGATTATTTTGCTTGATTAAATTTATCAAAAAACCACAAATGTGTCACAGTCAGGCCGGTGAAAAAGTCCAACATATAACTAAGTTATAGCCGACCTTAAATATAGACACAGACACACACGCTCTGGTGTTTATGAACCGTCAACGCAGTCACACCAGGCTACATCTTCATTAGCCACTCAGCCGTATAATTAGCGCTTTTAGCAGCCTTTGTTTTGAGAGAAGAAGCATTACTGACGCCGCTGTGTGTGGGTGTGTGTTTGTGTGCATGATGTATATGCAGTGAGTGACTCTGTTTAGGAGGCAGGGACCAACTCATTTAAGCAAAGGGGGCTAATTGCAGGTCTGGATGCCTGCTGGTGCGACACCATGTGCACAACAGAACCCTCGAAACACACCTGCTCCACCTGCACCACAGTGTATGACAGTGAGAGTGTGTGTGTGTGTGTGCGACATACCTAGGTTATGCCTTTTGCTCTTGGCATGTTCATGGATGTGTTTTTTGGCAAAGCAGGCGAAGAAAACGCAGTAGAGGCAAGAGTGGAGTCTGTTGAGGTGGGCGCCGCACATGTGGCAGATACATGACTTGGCCTGGAAGAGAAGGGGGAGGGGGGTCGAGGAAAAGAAACAGAGAGATGATTATCACAATTGTTGCACCAGCAGACACACATTTGCTCTGGTTCACATTTAATTGGATGAATTTACGTATGCATCCCTAAGCTCAGGATGAGCTATCAAAAATATTCTAATGTTTTACAGGAAGAGAAAATATATTGATATAAATATACTAAAAATGAAATAACTGAACAAGTGAAAGATGGACATACTATTGGAACTTGGAAAATGTTGTTTTCATTTCACTGTGTCTTCACTGTTTTGGTTCAGTCTTACTGCTCTTACCAACCTTGTTTCCAGCAGCAGCTGGCAGTGGTTTTCAGCTAAAAAGCTCTGATAACCCCACAGTATGCTACCTGCCCATTGCCAAATGGCTGTTGAACATTTGGCAGCTTAACAGCCAGATATTTCCCTCAGGAGTTGGTGGAGACCAAAAAGAGCTAAAAGGAAAGTGAATTTTGGACCTGAACAGCAATACAACTCCAAATGTATACAAATGTCGCTCTACTGGATATGCAAATAGGCAACTGTTTGCTTGTTCTCCTGCCCACTGTGGCCCAATAAACTCAATTATTGAAGCTTTAAAGATTTAATATTCTTTACTTTGTTCATTCTTTCAGTGTCACCTAACATTGGTCATACACAAACCAGAATACTAAAGAAATTGCACTTTAAAATATTCTAATGCACCATGTGGTAATGGTCATACAACCGAACAGCCCATGGGTGTGACATTAGGTCTGACGTGCGTAGGAAGTTGTGGCGGACACACATTTTGTGTGAACTGTCAAATGTCCCTCTTCAACCACTTTGTAATTAAATGTGACCGTTTGTTAGGGCCAAGCCTGACATGGCAGCTACATCAGTTTTGGCTTCCATCGCTATTTAAATATTTTTTTCTGTCAAGTGATAAATCCTACAAAGCTTTTCAACCTCTAGAAAAGGTGACTGGAAGGCAATCTAACAGGGAAAAAAAGAAGAAAAAGAGAGAAGTGTGTCTGTGGCTGTACAGTATGTGAGAAAAACCTCAGGCCTCTTACATGTTTTGTCTTGTCTTTTGTAGTTTTTCTTTTTAGGTGCTATGATGGCTAAAGTAGCCCATGGTGATCATGTAAGATTAGTGTAATTAATGCGTAAATCTAAATTGCAGTATATGATTGTTAAAGATTAATACATTCCTATATATTCTATTTGATAGTCATGTTGGAAAGATGATGGGGTGGGGGCATGTCTGTGGATGGAGGGTAGATAGCAACAGTTCAAAAGCATGCAGATGAGAAGCTGGCATGCCAATGAGCCAGCATGAATATGAGGAGGTGAGAAGAAATGAGCAATGCCTGGAAGACGAGAGCAGGGAAAATAAGAAAAGACAGGAGGGAGAAGAAAGAAGACGGAAGACGGTGTGGGGGCAAAGAAAGACAAAGACAAAAGGAGAAAATCAAAGAGAGGAGATGAAATTCGGATGCTAATTTGATGCCACTGCAAAAGGTTGATTCAATGTCAAATTATATGTGCGCACAATGTGTTCTGTTAACTAAAATCTCACAGCGGACTCCAAAAGAACATAAGGATGCAAAGTGGAACAGTTAACAGAAAGAGAGGATGAAAATTGATTGGAATAGAACCACTGGTCTGCCTGAAGGTGGACTGCAGTGGTCAAAACTGGGGCGTAGTGTCACTCTACCATGTCTTGAACAGACTCCCAACTGGGCTGGCTGGCAAACTCATGCCAACAGTAAAAAACCTTTACAGAATGACTGACACCCAAATAAATGACATCAAAACCTCTTAAATAGATGCTACGAGGCTCAATGAGCGTAGAAAACCTTTTAAAAAGGAACTGAGCAAAGCATTTCAGTGGCCGCTGCTCTGCTACATTGCCTAGCGCTTGTGCCAACATATTTTGTATATAGTAAGCTAATGTTCCATGAGAATATTTGATACCCTGGTTTGAAAGTGGAAAGATGGTGATACAGTAGATATCAAATGATACAGAATAGAGAAGCAGCAAATACCCACAATTGAGATGCTGCACTGAGGGATTGTTTGGCATTTTGGCTTAAAAAGTGCTGCAGATTTATTTTCTGTGCATTGACATACAGATAAAATGACATTTCAGTTGTAATCGCAAAGATTTAAAGAATTGTAAGAAACGTGTACACTATCCAATACATTTTGTCTAAAGAAACAGTTCAACATTTTGGAAAATACACTTATTCGTGTTCTTCCGAGGGTCAAACGAGAAGTTTGACACCACTCTCATGTTTGTCCGTTAAATATGCAGCTACAGCCAGGGGTAATTAGCTTAGCTTAGTATAAAGACTGGAAACGGGGGGGAAACAGCTAGCCTGGCTCTGTCCCAAGGTAACAAAATCCTCCTACCAGCACCTCTAAAGCTCATTAAATAACACATTCGCCTATATCTTCTTATTCGTTTCCAGTCTTTGTGCTAAACTGAGCTAAGATAAGCTAATCACCCCCTGACTGTAGCGTCATATTTTACAGATATGAGTGATTTTCCAAAATGTCAAACGATTCCTTTAACCAGATTCAAGTAATGATGTTGATCTCCCTCGTACCGAGTGAAAATGTTAGTGCTAGGCTTATGGTCAGATATTTACATGTTTACTGATAAAAACAAAACAAAAAAACAACCTCTTTTTCTGATTATTTCAGCATATGCTTGGCATGCCAGAGCCTAAACATATACATATATACAAAATGGAAGAAAGTTTTTTTTTAAAAAGTCACTGATTCTTATTCCAGTCACACACACCCCTCCATGCACAAGTGCTTCGACAGCACATGAATTATGAAAAGGCATCACTATGCAACAATCTGTCCTTACTTATTCTTTTAGCTGTCAGTGTTACAGTACACATGTGTATTTTTCTGGTCCCTGAGAGCATTGTATTCAGGTAGGAATTTGCGTCTGCCTGTCAAAACATCTTTACATCCTCTACTGTCATCACAAGCAAACAAAAGTCTGAGTACACATATGGAGCAGTCATAGACATACAGTAGTCCATCCTGCTTTAGCACACTGGCCATGTACTAAGAGGCCACGCCGTCAGTGAGGCCTTGTGGTCTTCCTAACGCCCAGAAAACACCCCAAGCTCTGTCCATGTCATACCTCTCTGAGCGCTGCCATGTCAGGGACGAGGATGTTATGTGAGAAGAGAAGGGGAGGGTAATGGGCTGGAAAGAAGTGTACAGTAAGTGAGGACACTATTATCACACTGTGAGCCAAATGCAACATCTGTCTCGCCCATTGAAGGGAAAGGCCTGCATCCAGAGGAGGTGACAAGATAGGTGAATTTAAAGGACTATTTCGTCCAAAACAAAAGGCATTATTTGCATCTCTGCGCCTTTCTCAATATTTGCTGTTGTGTCCTCCATGGATGCAATACCCAACATCAAAATAAAACAATACAACGTGCAAGCTTACCTGCCAGCCAAAGGAAGCATCAGATGGACACTTGTTATAATAAAAATGGATGAAAAGCATCAAGATTCTCTGCCATAACAACGCGTCATATCCAAACAGTGCTGTAGTCTATACGGGTACACAGAGATGGGTTGTTGTATTGGATAATTACAAGTATAGCCTGATAGCCTGACCAATTCGCAAATGTGAATTAGTCTGGAACCTTTCAGTTTATTTTCTATTTGCAAGGGACGCAGACCAAAATGCCTCTGGATGCAATTGGGTAGACCTTCAACCAATCAGAGCAACGAAACGTGTGACGTAGCGCTGAGCGAATCTTGTCAGAAGTACAGCAAACACATCTTTCTTCTCAAAAAAAGCTTTAAGTGCAGTTGTTTGAATACTTTTACAAATCTGATAACGATATATCATAAAAACATTACAATAACATAAAAACACAACATAAACAATCATGATACAGACTACCTTAGATTTGTTTGTTTTTTTAAAGAATTGTGACCAAGATACAGACCAAGCGGGACAAATCCACTTCTCAGTGCTCTCATGGTGGACAGACTATGTAATGGTGACAGTGTATCTAAATGACCTCAAACCTTCTTTGGCATTTCTGTATTGCAATTTCTTGTTAGTTATCGGCTGACATATACACCAATACTGATATATCTGCAATAAGCTAATATCGGCCTGGCATATTCATCTGTCTAGCGTTTAATTACAACCACCAAATTTTATATATCAACCTGGTTCCAGTTCTGGTTCTTACATTACAATTTTTTCAGATTGATGATTTGAGGAATAAAATTTAATTTGTGTCTCTAACACTAGATGATATTTGATGTATAGGTTGTGTGAATATCAAAATAAAAATGACAATATGTGAACATAGGTGATTAACTTCTGAGCTGTGACTGAAGCCAGGAGTACACTGAGCTAATGTGAGATCTTACGTTCACCTTCTGTCTTTTTGCCACCAGCTTTGAGTTTATAAGCCACTGAACCCTTTTTCACAATGATTCCATTTTGTGTTGCTGAACTGAGTGCAGGCAGCAGCAGTGGTGCAGGCTAACAATAGACAGCCTCAACAGGACTTAGAAGAAAAGTACTGCTGATTCTGGTACTAAGCTCTGAGATTGAACAGGACTGATCTCACACGATTTAGCAGGTCTTTGGTCTAATTTTTTGGTGGCTTGGTGCACCCATATGCACATGGGGCATATTGAACATGGGGCAATGAGAATGCACTATCCTGCAAGGCTCCAGTCATCGTTCTCCAAGCAGTATCTTGGGAAAAATAAGTTTGTTTGTTGTACCTGTCATTCAGATGTCATTAGACACTGTGGTCGACACTTTAGCCAACCAAAGTGTAGAGCCTTTGAATTCTCAAGGTGAGCAAATGTTTAAAATTCAATCTGCGTCAGAAAGTCAGTGGAGTGTTTGATGCAGACTGAATGTTGATCGCGGCCATCTGAGGCTGACACAGAGGTAACGGTCAGCATGGAGTGGAAGGTGAGTGATGGAAGAGTTGCCTGACGTGTATATGTAACTGAGCCAGGATCAATAAAAACATAGCGCCACAGGGAGGTAATACGCAGCAGGGATGTGTGAGCCCTCCTGCCAGCCTTGTCTGCTCTTCAGGGTAGGGTGGGGGGCTGGGGAAGAGAGCCAGGCAATTATGGCAGGAGGAGACCCCGCAGGAGGAGACCCTGCCAATTTATTTCGACAAACACACCTCCTGGACTGCCATCTCCCACTGATCCCAAGGAGATGACAGGGGATCCAGGATGCATGTAGACAGGCATGCAGACAAGCACACACTAACAGGAGGAACATGCTAATATTGTGCACATCTGCTCTGTACCTACATTGTGTGGATCTTTACAATAAACATGACTTAATAAAATATGTTGTCTTCTCTTAAGAGCACATAGACAAGCTGTGCCCATATGAAAGAAAATCTGACTGATAACAAACACACACACACACACACACACCCTATTGCTTTACCAGTTAAACCTTGTTGATCCTGTCATGCAGTGCAAAGATAGCAATGATGCACCTCTGTCATTATGGCTTGGGGTTTCCAGGATAATTGTTAGCTGATTTGAAATCAATGGTTGTCCCCTAAGCGGGGAAATAGCACCGTGTAATGCTGGCCTGCGGTCTGCTGGTGGAAGGAAGTGGAGCCTCTGCAGGGCGCAGTGCCAACGCAAACAGATGCACATCAGCTTTCTAATCTTCATCTGCGCGGTCTCTAGCTTTGAAGTAAAGCTAACGCTCGGCTGTGCGGGGTTAAATGGGCGACATGCTGGTAGTTTGCCTCAGTTTTGGCTGGTTTGCAGAGCTGTGTGGCAAGTCTGTCAGGTGTTGAGGTTGGCATTTAGGCTAGTTCGAGCCCGATACCAAAGAAAAACAAGACTTTGAGCGTGTATTTGACTGAGAGCAAACAGCAGTTTGGCATTCAGAGCGTCCGTGTGTCGGATGTTTGTTGTTTTGGAAGGGCGGGGAACTGTCCACGCACGCGACGCCAGCACACATACACACACACACACACACACACACGCACTCTGTCATACGTCGGTTCTAAGCACCCGTTTCTCTCTGTCACTTGTTACCTTGCGTTTTCTGGTCTCGGCTGAACCGCTCCACACGAAACACTGATAAATAACCCTCAGGTTCTGCTTCCAGTTGTCCACTTTGAAGCTGTTGACATGGGGGCAGCCTGCGGGACTCATGGTAGTCACAGCATCCGGCTTTACTGTCCTCTCTGGGCGGTGAAACCTGTTCAAATCCCTCAACGCAGACCCAGTCCAAACGGGCTGGCTGGTTAGCTTGCCAGGTTCGTTATCCACCGATTGCTGCGCTCTGGCTAACTGGACATGTTCTGGTTACAGTAACGGAGGCACGCGCAGTAGCAAACATCAAGACGAGTTTCCAATATTTCTCTATTGGACATGAAATATTATTTATGCATTTAAATCCAGAATAGCGCTGTATATGTAGTTCTCCACATTCGCTAAATTACATGTTAGCAAGCTGGCTAAAGTTGGTTAGCACTGGAATTTCAACAGTAGCTTACACGGTGAGTGTCGTCAAGACCCACCTCATTCATAACGGTGGACCAATGAGGGGCGAGTGCTGCGCATGATTGGCGTGTGCCAACTTTCTTTTCTCAACTAAGTCCCGCCTCTTTGAAGAGTGTGCTGCGCCGTGATTGGTGCCATTTTCCTGCAAACCACATCCGCCTGTATAAGGACGTTCATTGGCTAAAGCACAAATCAGCTTCATTGAATCGAGCAAGAATGTTACAATGTGACAATCAAGAGTGGCTTCAAATCCACCTTACAGTACACGTAGAACCAAATGGATGAGAATCTTTTGACAAAGGCATGAAACCCAGAACTATATTCTTAAACAATTTATTATTAACAGATCCACAATCGCAAAGCTCAAGCTCCCAAATGACATGACAGTTTGGGTTCATCTGTTGACTTCACCTCTTGTAATAACAAGCTGTCAAAACGGTTTTCTATACAGTGCTCTAGCGACCTCTAGTGGATCCGACCTAAAAAAAACAAAAACAAAAAAAGAAAAAAGGAAAAAAAACAAACAAAAAACAAAAAACAGTGCACCAGATTGTGAACGACTCCTCCACTGTGCCGAGTTTGGTCAAGGGCATGTCCAGATACAGATTTGCTATTGATGATATCTACATTCTAACCAAAAGGAGTGAGAGGGAAACGGATCATTGCAGTTTTTACAAATGTAGAATATATCAGATTTAATCCTCGTCAGCCATAGATGTTTTGCCTCATGTGTAATGCCCTCTTGTTATGGCCATCATGCAGCAGAACCAAAACAAACAGTGAGATTATTCACACATGTGTTTGGAACAAATAAGTCCAGTTTTTATTTTCGTGGTTTCTGTTAATGTAGCAGTGGCGCACCAACCGGAACATTGATAAATAAAACACTGACAAAATTGTAATCTTTTTTCCTTTTCTGTAAGGATCATTTGTTATCCTTAAGACACTGTGAAGAAAGAATAACCAAATTCATCATCATTCCACACAATTAGATTTTCCTTGACCAATGTCCTTATGCAATCGAATGTTTGTTTTCCTCTTTTAAAAAAAATCCAACTCATCCTGGGAAGAACGTGTTGGCTGGCTGCAGCGTTCTCTCCCTGTCCAAGGCCCCTCAGGAATAACTTGATGTTTTGCTACCAACATCGTCCTCCTGCGATCCCATACTCTGAAAAAAAGGTGTCGCATGATGAGACTGCCTGTTAGACAATAGTCCAAACAATTGGTTGAAAAACCAGTTCCTGCTGCACTTCCTTAAATTAAGGGCATGTTTGTACAACTGTGGTTATGTTTTTAGTCATTCCAAGACTAGTTACCCATACTACTCTTCTACTGTACCATGTTCACATTCCTTAGATCATTTATTCTTACATTTTTCTTCTTTTTATTTCATTCTACCATATAAAGCATCTTTGCACCATGAAAAAAATTATGTAAATCTATCACTGATACACAAGGTATGACCTTCACATGGATACACAAGGTATGACCTTCACATGGAAATGTGTTAAAATTCCACAAAGCAAAACACATTTATGCATATGTAAAAAAGACATCAAAATAACAGAAAAAATAACTGCCTCACCTTCTGCACAAATTGTGGGTTTACTGTGATTTCTTGATCCATAGACTTTAGTTTCTCATCCAGCTCTATACATTTCAACATCTGAAAGGAGAAAAATTATATAGCTTCACTTTAAAACATACTATAGGGATTCCTACACAACATTATGTTAAGTGAAAATAGATTTGGACATCCCTACCTCTTGGTCAATTTTGTGGAGCATTGCTGGGTTGTTGTATTTTTCAGGGTTGTCGTGGAAGCAGACCATGCCGTCCTTTTGGTTAATGCTAGCGTAGATCTCACCATCTTCAATCTGCACAGAAGCATCGCCATCAATTAGCATACTTGAATGTGCAGTGGTTTCAAGGTAAGTGCACCGATGACATGTCTGGACTGGACTTCGTGCTTTAGTCTTTCTGGACCAACTCACCATGTGTAAGACGTATTTCTCGGCTTCCTGGGGGCCCGACAGCTGCACTCGACTCGCCATGTCTTGCAAAGACAGCGTCAGGAAGGTCTGCAGGGGGCACATACAACAGAAACTGATATTAAAAAAAGAGATAAGAGTAAAAGATCTACTGAACCTATGATTGTACCCCACGTACAGTTTCTTTGGTCGAACATTTGTTGGATCTTTTGGTTTATTGAAGTTTACACTGCTCAATTAAAAGCAGAACTTGTCACCAAGGCACCTGAACTCTCAAGCACCTCATTTATTGTACAATTCCGCTAACTTCAGCCAAATATGACTGACATGATAGAAAATATAGCATGATATATCATATCATGACTATTTTAAGATAAAAAGTCTTTAGTAATGGGAATATGATGATCAAAGAGGTGGAGGCGTTATTATTCATTTCACTCAGAGCAGTCACAATGGCTCAGAAAATTGCACCAGCTAACTCTAGTAAAGCCTGTAAGACCAGGAAAAACAAATCAAAGCTACATCATGATATAAAGATAACCAATACAGTAAAATATGTCTCCTCTCATGTCATGACACAGACATTAATGTGATTTGTTACCGAGCTTTAGCTGAACACAGAAAGCTCTTGTTTCCTTTCTGTTTTGCTCAGCTTTCCAAGCACGAGTAACAGCTGGCTATCAGATGTTTAAATCTGCCTTCACTCACCCCTAAGTTTTTGGGATGTCTGCTGTCATTCTGATTGTCACATCCAATGACATGCAGCACAGTTGTCGTGGAGGACTGAGACACATTAGGAAAGGTATTGTTCTCACCTGGCCAGATAAACTAAACTAAACGGGTGCATTTTGTAAACCCACTTTAAACCACTGCTTGATTAAATATGCTAAGACTTGTGTAATTCTATATTGCCACGGACTGTATGCATTCCATATCCTCCTGCCTAAACTGAACTTAAATGTAAATTATACAGTATAGTTCAAACCAGAGCCTCACTACATGAAGAAGCGAGGATTGGAGGAATTTCTCTCATATTTTCTTGTGAAAACATCTGGCTCGCACTACTACAGAAACACGAAAACACGCAGGCACACCCCACCTTTGTTAACCTCTGGATGTTCTTCTTGTAGAGGGAGGAGAGGCACTGTTTGACCAGGCCTGTGTTGTTGTCTCGTGTGAAGGTCTCGCTGTGTTTGTTGACCACGCTGCGCAGCTCGGCCGGGTTGTTGGTGGTGTAGACCTGAGCTAGCTCGTGGTATGCGTTGCTCAGGGGCTAAGGGCAGCAATAAGAGAAACAGAAGAGAGAGGAAAACCAATCACTTAATGGCACAACAAATTCATCAACTGCGTGAGTAGACGCCGGTATGGCATTATACAGAGAATGTACCTTCATTGATATAAATATAAAATAATATATCAACGCCTTCAACCGCACCACAAACTACATCCTCACATGTCCATACAGTTGAATCAACACCTCTATAATGCAGTTTCAACAAAAACTGAACATTACAACTTTCATGAAGGTAGAAATTATTGCAGGACTGTTGTATTAAACTGCACCGAGTCTGACTTTCTGCAGATTCTGTAAGCCACAAGTGGACAGACTGGGATGCTCCCTGTTTAAATGAGCAACATTTCTTGACTAGCTTCATCTGCTCTAACAGAGTTATAATGAGCTTACTTGCATCAGCTGAAAATCGGGTTACTTGGATGTCTGCATATGTAAATGTGACAGCTGCACCTATAAAGAGCCACGCCCTAATACTATTCATTCCTTCTGTGCTATTCGTCCTTACCTTGATGAACCTCCCTACTATTTGTGAGGTGTATTTGGGCAGCGGCTGCACTTTGCCGTGGAGAATGAGTGAGACCAGGATGTATTTCTTATAGGCTTCCAACATGATGTGGCTCACTGCCATGGCTGGAGTGGTTATTGCCTGACAAGAGAAAATGAGAAACACATGATCATCTCTAAATATATACAGATTTAATGGTCACATTAGAAAGTCTGATATGCCATTAGATGTATGCATGTCAGTACATTTATTTGAGAGCCCAAATACCTGTTCATAAAAATACAGTGCTCTTTCGAAATTTTTGAGGCCCGTGTAGATCATGCCACCATAGTAGTAGTAACATAAAAAGTGCTTTGCGTCGTAAGCTCCGTTCTCCTTACAGATGTCCATCATGTCCAACTCCAAGAAGGGCAGGGCGGGCTTGAAGCACTTTGCTAACAAGCACAGCTGCAAGAGACAGGTATGTAGTGAGCATGACTAAAAGGGTTAACACTAGAAAGGAACTGCGCTGGGACTATTAAGCCTGTGTTTGAATTATTTAACACAACCCTTTAAAACGGCATATTCAACAAGTATGCATTTAGGAGAAGGAGGAGATGGAAAACAGTTAAGATAACTGTGATGCTGACTACAAATAATACAGCGGAACAGATCACATTTAGTAGCAACCATTAAATGTGCAAGTTAAATCACAAGGCTATTTAGGGTTACAGCCATGGTGATGATGCAGCAGCAGGGCCAGTAACTCACCTGACACAGGTCTGCATGAACTGAGGTAAGTTGGTTTGTGTTCATCTGCATTTTGTCTATTGCCTGTTTTAGGACGACAACACCCCTCAATGGCTGTCAGAGAAGGAAAAAAAAGAGACCGAGTTATTCCACTGCAGCTTTCCTGGGACATCCAAACACACTGAAGACGGTCCAGGCCTGTACCGCACTTTAAAATGCATTGAAATATTTAGATCAAGAAGGGAAAAGGAAAACATGGATGCTGAAACTCAGCAATAGGATGACTCATTTGGGCCTGGTCTTGTCAGAAAAATAAGATTAAAATGTACTCATTTCACCATCGCCAAAGGGAAACTGCTTTTAAAATTGTTTCACCCACTCACAAGCTACAATGTCAAGACACTGCACAGCAACGAGAACATCATGGAAATCTCAAACATCACACAATACACAGAACACTAACACTGTTATTCAGGTGGGAAGAAGTGGATGTTTTTCTGTTGTCTCTATTAGACAACACAGACAACAGTCCTAGGATCCTATAGCTTTTGGAGCTGGTAGACCGTCTACATCACTACAACAGCTCTTCGTTAGTGATTACACATTATGTTCAACTGTGCAGGTCGTCTCTGATGGAAGCTGGAGGTGCATGTCTCACAAACCAAAGACAGACAGACTGAACGAGGGACAAAAGGCTAAAGAAGTTAAGAATAAATCAATCCCATTTGTTCAGGTCTGTATTCTCAACTGATATTCAAACTATTCAGTCTTCATTAGCAATCACAGCACTGCAGACTGCTACAAAGGCTGCTGTGAGTCATGAATGAAGACAAGCTGTTTTGCACAAGCAGAACAGCATTAGAAAATGCATAGTCCGAGGAGGAGAATGTATTTTTTTTTACTGCTGACTCTTAAAATAAAGTCAGTCTCTACGTCATATTTCATCCAGCATTATGTTTTTATGTTTTAAACACTAAATTAGTAATTAGAAAAAGAAAAATCCCTCCACTCAATCATCAAACATCTACAATGGCCAACAATATTCAATTTTGAATTTAAGCTCTATAATGATATGTAGTTGGGCATTTCAATCCCACCAGTCAGAGTCAACAGCCTTACCTGTTTCCGCTCCACGAGGGCGTTTGTCAACTGGTGGCAGAGACCAGCAACTGGGAGAGCAAACAAGAGGGGAGGAAGGTGTTAAATCAAAACTCATGATTGCCTCTTTCAGTGGTTCGTAAAGTGTAAAGAACGGCTCACGTGTGTGTACAGGATACATCGACACTTCACTGCAGTTTATGCATCACAAACATATTCCTGGACAATAAACATGTACATACATAAATAAAATGTTTCCATTTTTCCTTAAGCTCAGAGGTTCAAGTTATCTAACATTAAGACATTTGCAGAAATTAAAGGCAATTTACAATAACAGAAACTGCTGAACTACTAATACAATACAATATGCCATATACCTGATCATTACAATCTACATTACAGATGCCATACCATCAAAACAGTGCAACATGTTCTTATTTGGGGTTGACACTAAAAACGTTTTAGAGCTTATCAGCAGACATTGGAAAAAGCTGGTATCTGATGAGTGAAGCACTTGCACAAGAAAGAGGATACAAACGTGCTTCCCAAACATCTTAGAAAGGTTTGCTTAGTCTGGACTTACAAGTGTCTGTTGCATATCTAATGTGCTCCCCATTGCAGGTACTGATGAAGAGCTGGACTTGGGAGAAGAGCGTCTCAAAGTCAGGGATGTTTGGCATGGAGAACTTCACGAAACTGGAACAAAAGAGTAAGAGGTTAACAAAAACCTTCCAGTAAAACAAGGAGACCTAGAGATACTTTAAGGCCTAATGACAACAGGCCGTTGCCTTTTCCACACTTTTCATGCGGACTTTGTCCACTGTTTGCACTCGTCGTTCGGAGAGGGTTAACTGCAGTGACAGGTATTGGTACTGCACAGGCCAAATGATATCTGGAACAGTGTTTGACTTGAGTTTTGGAGGTTTGAGGCTTGTGATGCTGTGTTAACTCATAACATTTAGTGTTCCGCTGTTGTAAACTGCTGAAAAAAATGACCTCATTCTGTGTTTTTCCCACTTGTGAGTTTTAAATAATGTGCAATCAAACTCAGCGTCTTGAACAAAGTCATTTTCACAACAGTTTAATGTTAGTTCATGCCTACATTATTAATTGTACATGCAACAGGTAGCCTCTAGCTTCTTTGTGGCTACATCAGATTTGCTATGCTACATGCAACAGGCACTATAACAATAAAACAGAATAATACTGAGAAGAAGGAAATGGCACCCTTTATATAGCATGCATATACTGGCTCATTTATGTGATTTATTTTTACCAACTCACATTTTCCCCCTAAAAACTGAGCTGGCACCAAAGTTGTGTTCACCATTCTCTACTTGTTAACTATCTTTTTCACCTCTAACCCATTCATCGCAAGAAGTACAATATGACGTTCAACAGACAAAACAATGACAGAATCTCTTGGCTCAGTCCAGAAAAAATGGAGCAGAAGCAAGGAGCACAATGAAGGCAGGAGTGGAGAGGAACACAAGACTGGACAGAACTAAACACAAACAGGACAACAACAAAAACCAGCAGCACAATTCACTAGAGACTGAGGAAGAGTTCTGGACTTAACTACACTGATGCCGGCAAACCTGTAAAGAATAAAAGGATGGAACGGGCTACTTACAGCACAGCCAGTACGCCTAGGGAGTGCTCCTGGATGTCCAAGGCCCCCAGCACCGTGTCTAGGTGGGACAGATTTTTGGCCAGCAGCTCCCCACTCTTGTTGATCAACTCACACAGCTGAGTCATCTGGCCTGGAGGGGTGGGGGGCAGGAGAACAGAGAGAAAGTAAACCACTTTGGACCTTATCACATGCCCTTTAGATCTTTGGAAAGACACATATCTCATATCTAAGACAGCTTACATGGCAACGCTAGACACTGATCAAATTTTAGAAATCACTGCTTTTTGGCAGGCTCGCTGTTTTCGTAATTAAATTAGGTTGTTAACAGGATTTAATGTAATTAAATTTCAACTTTCAAATTTCTTCTTACATATTCTGGCACACAAGAGAGGGACACATGCACAAACATGTAACTGCACTGGTTACCAGAACTAAAAATGTTATTATAACATTGCCCCTGTCACGGTCATTGTAAATTAGGTTAAATCCACAAAAGTGAAGAGGGCAATACTTTTTTCCAAGTAAGCTGAGGCATTTTCTTTATTGTTTAAAGGGTCAAATTAATAATAAAATTCCATTTTCTTGTCTATGACTGCCAAGGAGCTATTCTTTACAAATGTAGAAAACAAACTGACTTACAAAATTGTTTATAATCATCGTGCTGTGGCTGAGTATTTCAATATAAAACGGCCGGTCAAGTGTCCTGTCAAGGCCTTGCAACAGTGGTAATGCAAGCGGGATTGACAGATGACTTTGAACCAATAATATTCGCTAATTCAGTTCGCCAGCCAATCATTTGGGACCAGGGCGGGACTACCGGTAGGCAAGCCCCAGAAATTATTTTCTAGATCAAAAACAAAAAGTATGATTTTTACATTTCCTTTGATGAGCTACCTAGTTCACGGTTACCCTTGGCGTCCCTGTGTACTAATGCATCTTCTGGTGATACTTTACAGAACTCTCGCAGCCAGAGAAAGTCATTTTTGCGGTGTGTTTACATGATAAAGCAAAAAGAGGGCTCTGACCAGTTAGGCTGCCTAGCTATCGGCAAGGCATTGGATAGCATATGCTAGCTAACTAGCTAATACTTCCCACTCGAATGAGTTTAGCAACCCTACCTTGAGCGGAGAGCTGCCGCACATTGTTCACAAACTGCTCCAAGGCTGAAGCCATTATTTCCTGGGTCCAAAGTGGAGGTAATTTGCACTGTTTTTCATTCAAACGTCAGAAACAACTCCGTCCGGACTAAGACAGGGGGCCACACAGCCGCCACTGAGGTGAAACTATCGCGAGATCATAAGAACAGAACAGACTGCAACGAGTTTACGAACCGACCATTGGAGTCTTAAAGGGCCAGACATACCATTTGTTTAAAGTATATGTAACATAATTGTCATAATTTACATAATAGTATTTTTATTAGGAAATTGTAACTTATTGTGCTTGTCTTATGGGTTAAGGGACTACAGCTGTCCATTTCAGACTGCAATTCCAGTTCTCCCTTTAAGGAAAAAAGAAGTACAGGAACTGACGTACAATTTACTGGGTTTTCAACAAAGATGTTATAAAATGTAAGAGCTCCTGTCTGAGTTTAAAGCATCCCCTGATTATAAACTGAACACCAACGTTTCTTGTACTTCTAAAAAAATAAAATAAAACTACTGTAAAATATATGTTTTTTTTTTATTTTTTATTTTATTTCTTTTTGCAGATGAAATTATGAAATACTCAATTGTTATATTGTGAACTGAGGAACTGGGTAAATTTCAATTTTTGCATCCCTTCTCTATTCAAACCGCTTATGTTCAGGGTTCAAACAGGACCTTGCTCTTTGGAGGAGTATATGCCTTAGGCAACAATGCCAACCCCCAAGCCACAGTGCCGCTCTTGCAGTTTTGGAGTTCTTTCATTTCATAGGTAACTGTTAAGAAAATCCAATATATTAATGAGATGTCCTGATAGCTACTTTAAATTAAGTAGATAATAAGCATTAATGGCACACTCATTCATTGGTGACTTAAGACTGTTGCTATTTATTCTCATTTTTGGTCTACTTTTAACAAAGTACTGGTTCATCACCTTAATACACTTGATTTTATTTCTGTTATCTTTGACAATACTTACACTGATATATATTTTTTTACATTGCTGTACCACCGTATGTCTAGCTTCCAACAGCGTAAATGTAATGTCCTGTAGTGTAGTTTTCTGTAATTGGGATTGGTGACAAATGCAAATGTCTAAAACTGATTTGCAATCAGTGAAGATGAGCCAAAAAAGTTACAACATTGACAGTTTTTTTTTTTATTTGCATTAAAAATAAAAACTGCAAAATGTGACTACATAGCTCTCACACATTGACAACAACGGAGGAGTGAGTCATCTCATTCATCTACAACATCTTTGCTGCGAGCAGGCTTGTAGTACAGTTTGTTCTCGCTGCTCTTCTTTTCTCCCCTTGGTGCCGCAGTACAGTTTAGGCTGCTCAGCCACTGTTACAGATGCTGTGGGTTTGAGAAAGGCTATGGGTAGCTGCCGGGCAGTTAACACACACTGACAAACGATGCAAACAGCTCCCAGTACACTGTGGCCAAAGGCATGTCACATTTGACCTGCCTGCTGCTGTGCGGCTAGCCTGTCAGCTAAAGTTAGCTAACGTTACCGACCGTTAGCGCAACTGCAGCTGACTAGCAGAGAGACGCCCAGAATGAAAAAGCCAAGCTAGCAGTGAAACCAAATTTCACGAAAAGACAAATACCAACACGAGCAATGCAAAGTGCTGATTACAACACGGTTTAACTGCCGCAGTATTTTGAAAACTTTTCATGCGGACTTTGTCCACTGTTTGCACTCGTCGTTCGGAGAGGGTTAACTGCAGTGACAGGTATTGGTACTGCAGCAGCCACTTGGTCAATAGTCAACTATGTTACTGTCCAGTACAACACGCCTACTCGGAAGAGGGAAAACTCTGTTCCTTGATCCGTTTAAGAGGATTTGCGTAAACATGCCGTCCTCTGCCTCGGGTAAGAGACTGCGGGTTCTGGTTGACATGGACGGGGTCCTGGCGGACTTCGAGGGGGGGTTCTTTAAGAAGTACCGGGCCAGGTACCCGGACGAGCCCTACATCACCCTGGATGACAGAAGAGGGTTTTGGGTGTCAACGCAGTATGGGCAGCTGAGGAGTGACCTGTGTGTAAGTGGCACGCATACACGTGTACAAAAATAGTTATTGAAATTCCGGTTCCCCACTAAAATAGTTTAATTTGACCAGAATTAAATTAACAAGAATAAATCCCATTTAGAGACTGCGTTAGAATGTCTCACTCTGTAGCGTTTGCAGTTGAAGTTTTATATTAACCAACATGAAATATTGCTGGTTCCTCACACAGAAACATTATTCAATGGGCTATGTAGATCAGCAGTTGACCACCTCTTAGGTTATTTTCATAGTCAAGTGTGTGAATGTCACACTTCTTTTTCTGTGGAAAAACGTATTTACTCAAGCGATAAAGCAGAATACTAAATTAATTAATTGCCAACAGACTATTTGAGGCTTTTATTTTAATAAAGTATATTTTACAGTAGTGTGTTGCTGGTGTTTGCATGTCTACTAATTTTGCACAAGCAGGTGAGGGGAGGCGTAGACAAGCCTATATTGTGATCCCACACACTGCAATCGCATGCAACACTACATGTTAAAGCCAATCCATCTGTTTTTGTGACAATGCAAAAATTGCCTAATCACATAGGCTTAATAAATGTATGAAAATATATCAAATTGATGTTATATCACACAAATAAAATATGTAACAAAGATGTTTTTCTTAGTTCCTGCTTTATTTCATTATTGAGATATTCAAGAAAAGCTGTCCAGTACAGTGTCATTCAAATATCAGCTTCTCTCTCTTCCTCTGGAGTGTCTTGCCGACCTTGAAAAAGTGGACTTTTGGACTCCTTTAGAGCACATGTACACTCACGTGGATACACACACCATATCAAAGTACACTGATACTAAGCTGCGTGTGTGTGTGTGTTGTTGTTGTTTTTTACTCCAGCAAAAAGCCATCAGTATCTGGGAGTCCAAGGACTTCTTTATAGAACTGGATCCGCTGCCAGGTGGAGTGGAGGCGGTCAAGGAGATGGCCAAGATGGATAAGTAGGTCTTGAAGATGCAGTTTACTCATCTAATATGTAAAACTGATTTGGCTGCTGCTGATATAATAGCCAAATGCGATATGGACATATGTGTCCATATCATATTGATGTTTCTGAGCAACATCATCTTGAAATGTGTGCGCACGTGGGGAGTAGAAAACAAACCAGAATGACTGAGAGCATAGTGGCTTTCTGATGAACTTCTGATTTGTGCCATAAGCATTGGCTATGTAGCGCTCAGTCCAATTATAATGTCCAGACTTTTACCTTTTGCTGCAATTATTGCTTACAGTTATTTACAACATTTCTTGCATCCAGGTATAACATCATCAATCACACACAGGTAGCAAACTTGAGCCACTGAGCCAACTGTATGCCTCAACTGGCAGGCAACACACCTGGCTGTCTTTCCCCTTCCTGTATAAATGCAGTCCCATTGTAGGTCATTGCCCCCCAGTGTACAAAAAGTGTATTACACCAAAATAAACTATGGCAAATAAATGGATAAATGGCTCTTACGAAGAGCTCACAGGAGCTCACAGGAAGATCGACATGAGGAGTAGTGGGTGGAAAAAAATGAATAAGTAGCAATTAGCATCTAGCGATCTGGTGGGAGCCCTAGATTTTAGTCAGGTGGTGGATAGTTTTGCACAGAAACTGGTGAGGAAGAAAGACGCACACTTACACGTTTGGTAGGCTCTGATCAATGCTTTGGTGTGACATGCAGTTTCAGTGTGTGACTTGGTGACGGCAAATGGACGTGCAGACTGATGGATAGAAAACGTGTCGCATTGTTTTACGATTATAGAGAATGAAATCACAAAGCATGGCACCGCGTTTGGAATCTATGGCTTGACCATTACTTTAGGCTTTTGTTAAATATTGGATATAGGCAGGTCAGTGCTGTGCACCGTTCATACTCTATGATGAGGTTCCCCTGTCTGTCTAACATGTAATCATACTTGCTTTTATATGAACATGATGAGACACTTTTTTTACTTGGGATGCACCAATATGGAATTTCGACAACTATAATATTGAGAAACATTGGCTGCTATGTGTGGTCAGGTTTAAAGATGGTAAATGTTGGATTTGAATAGCTTCAGTCTATCAGTGTTATCAGTTTTCAAAAGCTCATATCTGTCAAACACTAGTTAGGGCTGTGGTTGCCTGTAGAACCAGCTTTCAGTGCATTTTACTGTATGTGCTTTGGTGAATGCATCCTATAACTGGCATCTCTAGTGAGATATTTCATTCCAGTGTAATCTGAGCCAACATGAAGGAGGCTGCGATTGCCATTTCCGGCAGCATTCTCACAAGCACACAACGCAGTGGAATAACATCTAAAAATAGCCATCATAGTTATGAAACTGTATGTTTACAGTTCCTCTCCTGGTGGAAATGAATCTTTCACTGCCAGTGCCCGAATAACCAGTTTTCTTATCAGGGAAATCTGCCATATGGTGTCTTTTGTTTTGCACTTATTTGTTTTCCCACCAAGGAAAGGTCCACTGCCTGTCTCCAGTTTAGTTATTAATTCCAAAGTGTCTGTCAGGCATAAGCAGCTGGGATATACAAATGTTTGTATGTTTTTTAATTTTTCCACTCTGATCCTGTTGTTTCGCTTTCTTTCCGCAGCACAGATGTCTTTATTTGCACCAGCCCTATAAAACATTACAAACACTGCCCATATGAGAAGGTAAGCCCTCTGCCAATCAGCTCAGCAACATCTATTCTGTTCCCTTTGGAAATTGTTACTGTCCTTTTTCTACTAATCTCATCTGCTGTGTGTGTGTGTGTGTGTGTGTGTGTGTGTGTGTGTGTGTGTGTCCAGTATGCCTGGGTAGAGCATCATTTGGGCCATGACTTTCTGGAGCAGGTCATCCTGACCAGAGACAAGACATTAATCACCGGAGACGTCCTCATAGACGACAAGCCTGACATTCTAGGTGAGGATTGTGTGTGTGTGTGTGTGCGTGTGTGTGTGTGTGTGTGTGTGCGCACATGCAGCGTTTATCTCGTCACAATAGCAAATAAAATGTCTTCTAATTAACATTTTAATTTAGTCAATGATTTACATGACAAATGGACAATCTGTACTGTAATAAAATTAATAATTATTTTATATTGATACTGATGACAGTGCAGCTCCCAGATCAATAACTGACCTTTCGCAAAGCTCCTCTTCTTTGACACGTCACATATGCAACGATGCTCCAACGATAACAGTGTAAGATTTAATACTCAAAATTCTTAGTCATTATTAAACAATTGATTTCATATAGAGGCAGACAAAAGCAGGTTTCTCATTTCTAGCCTGTGACCATTGCTTTTGTCCACATGACCCAGGCAAAAAGTCAGTATCCTCACCAGCTGACGATCCATGTAGGAGACATGTAAATAAAGAAAGAGCATTGTTCTTGTATTATATGAAAGTGTAGACCTAGTTAAGCCTAATTTTATAAGTATGATAAGGAAAAATGTAAGATCAGACTGTTATTTTGTTTCAACATAACCCTGTTTGGCTGCTTAGCTTAGATACTTGTCTCCTTATCTGGCTGCTGAGATGCTTAGCTTAAATACTTGTTCGTAATTTCAAAGTTTTATTTTTAACGTTAAAAGAGAAAAGGCTTTTAGGATGAGGACTATCTCGGGTAACGCTGGCTGGGGTTGCTGCAATGTAAATTTGCCCAAATCCAATAAAGAGCAGGACAGAGATGCTAACGTTAGCCTAAACTCTGATAGCATCCAGGACCAACTTCCACACAGTGGATGTGCTATCGTGAACAGCGCTTTTTGTAAATGTAACCTGTAAACCCACGCAGTTAGTTAATGATGTGTTTATTGGCCTTACAAGTAACACTTGGTTACTACTGTAGGTAGTAAGCTAGTTAGCGGGACATGCTAACAGACAGACAAACGCACTTTTTAATCCACTCCTCATACACGTGTTTTTGGTTTTGTGAAGGCTAAAAAAATGACACAACCCTCCAATGCCTTTAAATGCCGAGTAGTGGTCTTACTACAGCCACAGTATGTGAAGAAACTCACAGCTTGCCCAATTACGGTTGCTAACCTCTAATTGGACAATTGCTGTTCCGGGGGAGGGGTTTAACGAACGGACATACAACATCGCAAATTCTCTGATCTGAAAAACTGCAGTTGAGGTATTTTTGTTGACTGACTTGATAACTGGAATGACTTGCTGTTTATAATGATCATTGACTCACGAAAAAGCAGTGGCATAGCATAATCAAAATGTAAATGTGTTTAAAAATAGCATTAAAATTAACAGCATTCAGTGTGAATGAAAGTGTGTTTCAAAGATTAAAAGGAAGAGGATTGTGTAATCCTGTTAATGTAGTGTTATGTGGGTGTTGTAATTATTTGCATACATCTTCTTCAACGCCTATTTTGCACCTTATAAGACAGCTGCCACAGTGTGTGCACTGTTAGTCAGGATCAGCTGGGTTGTCTGAAGCAGTGGTTTGTATGCTCTACACAGTTACATGTGTGCTTGTCACTTACGTAACATTGGTGCCTGATATGTCT
Source organism: Macquaria ambigua (assembly GCA_008360985.2). Lineage (NCBI taxonomy): Eukaryota > Metazoa > Chordata > Actinopteri > Centrarchiformes > Percichthyidae > Macquaria > Macquaria ambigua. The sequence goes on along the minus strand of VMKM01001139.1, from coordinate 69,556 downwards.
CCTGATCAGGCGTGGAGCCCAAACCAGCGTGGGAGCACATCCTGTTCACCGCCTGCCACAACAAACATCTTTCCATCAGCCCCCACCAGAGACGACTCCTGTCCTGGTCGGACGACTGGAGGGCCATCCTGGACAGCAAAAGGCAGTGAGGGACCCCTTCACCCACGGGGCCCAACATCACCACCACGCCAGTGTGTGTCGAGGCTCAAGAGGGTTCGCTGTCTTGCAGAGGCAATGCCAGAATTCATTTCTGAAAAGAGGGAAGGTAAAATACTAAGAGGGGGAATGATCAGCCAGGTTAATTGATAATATAGAGGTTGGATGTTTTACACAAAGCAGATACTTGTTGCATTCTGTCGGGAGAGGACATTCGCTTGTTTGACCACAAGGGGGCACACTGAGACTGAGTGTGAAGTGGGGTTGACAACCACCACTTTCACTGAAACAACTGACAACAAAAAAAGTTGAACATAAGGACAGAATGATTTCAAAATGGATATACGGTAAGTCAAAAGGACAGCCTGAACTTGTTAGCTGCTCCGTGTCTGCATACTGTATGTTTTTTTTCTTATTGTGGACATTTCTCTTCAAAATCAAACCAATGTTACTTTTGAGCCACTGGAGCGGGTTATCCACAGCCTTCTTCACAAAAGGCTTATCGGTTAGTTGACAGTGTTGCGTTTTATTAATGAGTCAGAGCACAGTGATTCACTCACAACAACAGGGCACTCCACTACATACTGTCATTTACATAAAAAATAATCTCCAGTCATAGGCACTGGCCAGTAATGTGCAATACATAAACATAGAAAAGTGACCTGGACTTACAAACACTGTAACTGTTATGTCAGGTCATTATTTTACATGTGCTTTTTGGGAGAGCACTGCAATGTGTCTTGGGTCAGTGAGTACCACTGTCATGTAAATGCAATGTACAGAGATATCTCTTAAGGTTTTAAAGAGCTGATAGGGTTCTATTGGTGCTTTTTTAACTTTTTTTTTTAACTTATTTCCGTTCTGTTTCTCAATGATCTATGCATCTTAACTGATACATACCAATGATAAAAAATATATACTTGCACACATTCTGTACATATGCATGTGCCAAAACCATCACTATTGTTGAATATATTAGAATAACAGTCAAAGTCGGAGTGTGCTGAACATGTTTAAAATATTAAAGGAAGAAAAGATGTTAAGATGTTTATTTGAAAACATGAAAATGAACATAAGACTAATTTCTACATGTAAGAAAACTATAACTAAAAGAGATATGATTTATATTGTTAGATGCGTCTTGATTTTACACAGTCAAACAATTTTGAACACACCATATTTTATTGATTTCAGGTTAAATCTCACAGTTTGCCTATTGTAAATATACTAAAATGAGAAAGTAATATTACCTCAATATGTCAACAACCAATACGCAGCACTAGCATCTGTTTTAAGACATATATAAGTATAAGTAGTGGTCATGATCTATCCTATTTCCAATTAGATCTGTGTCATTTCTGATTAAATGTAACATGACAAACATGTCTCAATTCATGTATACTGTACCTTTTCATTACTTTTTTTAAACTTAGATTTTATCTTTTATGCTTGTTTACATAAGCACGTTTTTGGGTTTAAAAAAAATCCTCCACAACACAATAAAGTTTACTTGTATTTATTTTAGCATGTCATTTTGACTGAAAAGATTGTACGCAATATATCCACATTTTATGTCGTTGAGTCACATGAGCCACAAAACTGCATTTGTGCGTTTCATCCAAGGACTGCAAAACTCTTCGTCACTGTCTTCTGTCTAGCTTTATTTTAGCGAGCGAACACTCAAGAAAAGAACTTTCTCTCAATTTGCATTGTTCTGCTTCATGGTCAATTAAGACACACTGTAAGTACGTAGACACTGAATCTGAATCCATTGTGGCTCTTTCTGGCAGGCCATGTATGAATTCTTTTGCTGCTAATGTGCTTTGTGCGTTATGGAAGATGTGCTGAGTGCTGTGTTATTGTGCCAAGTATAGTGTAAAAAAATCAAACATGCTTATTTCTGTCCATGGGATGTTTTAATGCTTTTTTTAAATTTTATTTCACCTCGCTGAAAACACACACAAAGAAAAGTAACAGTAGGAGGACCACGGCACTTTTAATGGTCCTCTGTTTGGTGCAATTAAAGATGCTTTTCATTTTCTTTGTTTGTTCAGTTCTTATACTTTGTTCATTCAGGCCCACACTGCCAACAGACACATGAACTCAGCTGTCATCCCTCCTGGTTTGGCAGTATTTGTGCCATTTTTGTTGTAATTTCCTCTCTCCGCTGATCATATCAGTTAAGAACACATAAAGGAACAGCTGAATACAAACATTAGTCTAGACTGCAGTTTGCCCTAATTATACCAGGATAGACTGCTACGCATGAGAAAGTGCTGTCTGTCAAATGTTAACATCTGCCTCCTTATACCCATAAATCCTTGCAGTTTGGTATTGATTTCTGACTACATTCTCATTCCTATTGAAACACACTACAGCTCTCGTAGTGGAGAATGAAAACCTGGGCCCATATCTGTCAAAGTTCTAGGAATTACACGAAATAATGCTATTAAGGGCCACCTTAGGAGTGGAAAAAAAAATCCTTGCTGAAAATTAAAAATAAGACACATAAGAATGCTCATTCTTATTCAGGGTCAGGAAGGGGACTGGAGCTTACCCAGCATGCCTTGGATGAAAGGCAGGAAAATTCCCAAGACAAGTTGTCACATTGGACTGTGGGAGGAAAACTGGAGATCACAGAGGAAACCCAGAGAAGAAACTGTGAACTCCACGCAGAAAGAAGCAGTGCCAAGATTGCTGTCAACATGCACAAAAACATATATTTAAATGATATTTAGATACAGGTATTTCACATGCATCCCTGTAGCTCTCTCAACTTTTCTTTCTTTGGCATAAAACCCTCAACCCACACCCTGTTTGTGACCTTCCTTTCCATACTTCCATACCACCACTAACTGGTGAACTGGGTCAACTGTCTCTCACAAGTGCTGGAAGCTTCTGTGGAGGAACTCATCTGTAGAACCTGCATGTGATCATCCACCTGACAGCCGTGTTGTTGAAAATGAAGCTGCCATGATGGCAAAAAACTACTCAACACACAGCATGTGTGTCAGTTGCATGTGAGCCGTTTTTTGTCAATGAATGTCTCGTGTTTGTGGTGAATTGTAAAAATGTAAATAGCGTCAATGGGATACTATCTGTTTCTCCTTCCTTCCATTTTGAAAGTGTAAAAATATGAGCCCTTATATGAACCACGACATAACCTTCTGACTCGACGTGTCAGTGATGTACAGCAGATGGTGTTGCTGCATAGCCAACAGTGTGCAGTCATTGGTTGTGGTTTGTCAACAGGACAGGATGTGTAGAGAGAGATGTTAGATAATCTTATCTGCCTCACACAGCATTGGCTCTTGGGTTCTTTGAGGTCTCCCATCCGCTCCTTTGGCCTTCAAAAACACACTGAGCTTCACCTCAACATGTACCTGAGGTCAGCTGTGCTGCTCAGTTGAGCTCCATTATCTTGTTGAATGGAACAAAATCTTCTACGTAAGCCTTTGTAGGGTCCTGAGGGGCTGGAGCCTATCCCAGCATGCATTGGCAAAGGTGCAGGAAGATGCTCTGAACGGTTTCCGAACAGGTTGACAGTCCACTACAGGACAGAGATGAATGAAGGCAGTTTATTTTTTGTATTTTCACACTGAGAGCAAATTGGTGTGTTGCCATTATAGGCAGAATGACAGGCTCCATTTCCCGATCTGTGTAGGGATCTTCAGCTAGGGAAGATATTTTTGTTACTTTTGTATTGCTTTTGCTTTTAAATATTGTATTTAAAAGTTAACATACTATATCTAACTAGCAAAGGTACTGTATGTTGAGGAAAATACACCCAGAAACAAAATTCAGATGGATTCTGGTCTCAAAGCAAAGTTTTCCCTATCATAACTGGGACATTTTAATGGCTGTAATTTATCCACATTTTGCACTTGCCAAAACATAATCAGAACAAAATAGTAGGAAAGTTAAAAATCCGTTTGGCCTTTGACCAGAATTTTGTCTTTGGCTAAGTTTTCTCAGCTTACAAACGTATCTGTTTGGCTCAGATATATATATATATAAAACGATTATTTTCATTATCGATGATTAATCTGCTGATTATTTTCATGATTTATTGTTTAGTCTATGAAATGTCAAAATGCAGATGTTGATGATCTGCAGAACCATCAAACCGACAGTCTTAGCATCTGCTATTACAGTTACGTAGACATAGATAAAAGTTTAAATCTGCATATTCTTTTAAAGTCTAAAATATTGACTGAAGCCATTTTTATTCCACCAAGCTGTCTCAGGCCTGCGCACATTTCCGGCCCATTTAAATCCCAAATCAATTCATTAAAGTTCCTGTCCTTAAAGGGAATTGTGTTCAAATGCCAGAACTTTGCATCAGTCTGCTTTTTTTTGGCTGTGAATTCAGTCAGATTAACACCATTTGTGCTCTGCAGATATTGATATTGAGGTGGGAAACTTGGTTCAGATGATGTGTACTGTAAGTGTAGGCACAGTGTCAGCATAGTGGAGGTGTTTGTGTAAGGGGGTGGAATTGAACTGAGAGTCTTCAGGGAGTGTTGCTGCTGGCCTGGTTTCATTTCAGCAAAGTACCGTATAATGGCACAAAACACATACAGCAAGTAAAGCCCTGTTTGGACAAGACTGTTTTTCTTTAGCACAGTGTGGGTAAAAGCATTTGTAAGCTGAAATGTTAATGGGTGACAAATGTGTGTGTTTACAAACCGAGTATGTGCTTCCTCTGCCGTCATCACGCCAAAAATATACCATGCCTCATATGTAACTTCACAGTCAATAACAGTATGGTAGGCCTTCAAAAGCAACAAAACATCACTGAAATAGGAAGGAGAACAGGGAAGTGGCCAGGGTTAGATTTTCCTGAGGTCTTCTTTTTTTGTATTGAACATTTTCAGGAGGTACAGCAGATTTGAACGGATCTAAAATAACAGATGTGCTCATGTGTCATGACATTACCTCATGTTACTCTGTAAAAACCAATTGTTGCCTCATAGAGAATTACGGCCAAATATAATAATATAGAGTGTGTGTTTGGTCACGTGTCTCTTTGTGTTTGTATGTAAATTAACAACATTTTCAATCATCAACCAGACACCTGCACAGTGACTCACTTCCACCCATAACACCAGCTCAGTATAAAGCAATGATTTGTGTTTGGTCTCTTGCTCTCTAGCTCTACAGCCAAACCCACCGACAGCCATATTTCTTCTGTATGTGTCATTTTACCTGCAGGCAAAACAGTGTGTCGTGCTGTTTGTTTCAAAAGGGTGGTGTTTGGTTTTTCTGCATCAAATGAAAAAGAAAAAAGTCCCCCTCTGTCACACCCCTTGATCCTTATTTCTTTCAGAGTTACAGAAATACTGTCTGGCACTGTAGCCATGCACGCTGTTTGCCAAGACGTGTTTTTAGATATCCAACATTCTTAAATTACAAGGATTCCAGTTTATTCTTGTCTGAGTTGAGATGCCTCTGAATCTACTTTAAGAGCATCACTAAAAACTTTGTGGTGAAACCAGACTACTGAAATTCTTAATTGTGTCAGCAGCTCTTTATACTAAATGTCTTGTTTTGCTTAAAATGGAGAATACTTTTTTTTTTAAATGCAATTGAATTTAATGAATAATTTGTGAATATGAGTACTTAACAGGTACAGATAAAATGCAGCTTTTAAAGCAGTACTAATTGAAATTTTGGCTACTTGTGGGGCAGCAGAAAACACAAGTGAAGTTAGAACATGTTAGCAAACATCCAGCTGACATGGAGCTAGCTAGCATTCATTTGGAGATATGTTAGTATCAGTTCAGGTCAGGTCAGGTAAACTGGATTTATCAGAGCTCTTTCACTGAAACAGCTGCTTTCTGCGGCTGAAACGAGGTTGATGAGAGATATTTCATGGAAGCCTCTGTGGTTGTGTTCAATGGAAGACGTATCAGTGATTTATTTCAATAGAAAATACATTCTACACAGAACAGTACACAGTCATGACCGGAAAAAACTGGAAGTGCAGAAAGTCCGATCAAGCACATAAAATAGAGTGGACAGGTCAGGTGGAGTTTTTCCTGTTTGCTGAGTTGTTTTTGCCCCCCCACACACACACACACATCCCCGTGTCTCACACTGCTATCCTCTCTGTCTGTTTGGATTGCTCTCCTTCCGTTTGTCTAATTGCTTTACAGCAGAGAAGGAAAGACACACGCTTGGAGTGTGTTGCAAAATCTGTTCCAGGCAGGATCATCTGCACATCACAACAATATTCAAAGTCTGGTTTTACAGTTATAGCTCAGAGCATAGTTCGCATTTTGAACCAATCAGGAAGCTGTGGGTAATATTTTGATGATGACATGACTGGCTTCTTTAAAGCGGCTATATTTTTATAATAATAATAATAATAAAATATCAAATGACAATGTGAAAACAATGTGACAATGTGAAAGGGGTCGCTGGTGGTGATGAACCTACAGAGAATTATCACGTGAATCTGCAGCTCCCCTCGGCTTTACGGAGCTCTGTAGTGAGTTTCAGCTCATTGTTTTGGTTCACTCACACCACTCCTTAATTTACCCCCTTTACACCAACATGGAACAGGTTCCATTCCGGTTTGCGCACCTAATATTGAACCGTTCGGGGCATTTTGACCAAAAATAAATTGGTTCCCAGCTGGAACCAAAAAATAGCAGGTTTTCCTTGGCCTGAAGTGTGAACCGTTACGACATCAGGGGCGTGTCATATTCTACAAGTTGGAAAGAGAGGATGGAGAAAGCAACAATGGTCTCTGGTGTACTATGGTAATAGTCTTCTACGTCTTCTTATCATTAATAGTTGGTCCATGCTTGTTATTTGGATAAAAACAAATAACAGAACAGAAGCTCGCAGGTAATCAATGCGATCCGCCATCTTGCTTCTACTGTTTACTTCCATTGTGCATTGTGCAACGCCCTCTGTTGATGATGCATCCTGGATTACAATGGTTCCACTCAAAACTGGTGGAAACGCAAGCTGGTTCGCTAGATAGCACCAAGAATCCTGAACGGAACCAGTTCAAGAACCAGAGCTGATTTGGTGGAAAGAGGGCAACAGTGTCATTGTTGGTCGCAGCAGGCAGATGTTTTGAGCAAATAAGCTCTTAAAAACTCACTGTACACCACTTCCTTCTCAGCACCACATGGCAGACAAACACAGTTAGCAACTAGCTGGTGAACATAGTGGAGCATTTAGCAGCTAAAGAAGCGGATATTTCCCTCAGGAGTTGGTAGAGACCAAAAACAGAGCTAAAAGAGAGTGAATATTGGACTTACATTTGCCAGGTGGCCAGAGACACAACTCCAAATGAATGATAATGTTGCTCCATAACTGCTGGGTGTGTAAATAAGCAACTGTTGTGTTTACATCTTGTTTCTGCTGCCCCCTAAAGTTGCCAAAAAATAAATCACTGATTCTGGTCTAAGTCATGAGAACATGACTCTGCGTGCACGTGCATGTGAGAAATATCCCAGATGCTGGTATATAATATCTGAGTCAGCAGTTAGCATGTTTTTGCCAGTGCCAAAGTGAGTGATTCACCCACAGGCAGCATTCTGTCAGTCTGTTGGTGCGGCTTATTGTCATCTGTTTGTGCATCAGTCATCTATCCCATCCGTCTGTGTGGCTGAAGGAACAGGACGCTGTGTTTTGCTGAGCTGGTGTTATGGGTGGAAGTCAAACACTGCAAAAACACACACCTGCACTCAACTGCAGTACAGTAACACTGATAAGCTTATTTTATGGTATCTGGTGTTGTTTGTCTGCCTGTCTCTCAGTCCATTGTCGGGTCTGCCAAGTGTAATATAAGCACTTACTGAGGTTGAGCCAGCCCTGCAGGGTGACTGTCGAACAGGGAGAGGGTAAGATCCGAGGGATGAATGTTTAAACTGTCATCAGGAAGAGCGCTGAATGTACAGACTCCATGATGTGGGTCATAGGCATGCCACTTGCATGTAGCCTGTGGAAATACACATGGCAACTCAAGAAGCTTTGCATGAGAACTGGAATGCACCAAGTATTCGGGAGATTGGCACCAAAATCATATTCCTAGCAGCTGACATATTTTACCACAATACATAAACACTTGAGCACGCAGTATGTTGAATCACTGTAACAAGTATGATAACGATGTATGTTGGCTCCTGTGCAAGCTTCTACACAGATTTCCATGTTTTTTTGTAGAATATTTCAGCCTTCGGAGTCTATAAACCTTGGTTAGCGCCCCCTGGAGGCAGTGCAATTCTTTACACATAGCTTTTTAAAAGTGGCTGACCAACCAACCAACCAACATTACCATTTTTGAGCCCTTTTAGCACTAAGTAAAGTAGATGTAGATGAGGCAGGTTCAAGGAAAGTGGTTCAGGAAGTTCATCATGAGTATCAGAATGTGGGATTTTCATTTAATGGGGCTGGGATGAAACAAAGGTTAAATAACAAATATTCAAATATTTCTCGCTCACTCTGTGCTGGTTCATAGAGGAGTCATAGTTTGCAGTATTTCTGTGAAAAGCTGCTGCTGCGAAACCATTGAGACATGTCAGGCTTACAAAGGATGGGAATTTTCTTTTCAGAGGAAGACAATGAAATTGGTATTAATCTCTGAGTGGAACAAGCTGTTAATTAAGTACAAAATTGAATTAAAAGCACTTCATTGCAGTTTTTTTGTTTTCTTTTTTTTTTAAAGGAATAGAAGGGACACTGCCCACTGTCACACACTTACTCCACATAATGACTAATTGCGAATAAGTCCTGTTCTGCTGAAGGTCCCTGGAAATGTAATTCATTTCCAAGTAATTTCTGCAGAAATGAGACACATGAAGACTGCAGGGAAAATAGATAATGTGAGTGACAGAGTTGAATACTATGGTAACAGAAGAAGTTAAACACAGTTCAAATTAAAAAAGAAAAAAAAACATGCTGTCTGCATATCAGCTGGGGTTGCTTACAGTCGACCATGATTAATTTCCTATGTGTTCTGTTGGTATGGGAAGAACAGCACGGCTTGTGTGTGTTTGTTTTATGCCTGCCTTCATGTACTATACGTGTGTGTGGGAAATGGAAAGCAAAAGCAGGTAAATTTCCACGGCGGTGGACCAGACCACCACATCACTTTGCCATCCATCTTCACAGAGGAACAGATATGGCTGTTGATGCGCTGATGGCTGCAGAGGTAACATCTCTTTATAGAGCTGCTTCATTTCCAGGCACAGGACCGAGCTGGAAATCTTTTACATTAGGCTGCTCGCGTCACTCACACACGCGCACACACATAAATACACCCTTGTGTTAATTTCATCCCATCCTATTGTTAATTAGGTTTTGGTGTCTGAAGGTCCTCTATGTGGTAACATGTTAACCAAATTAAAGTTGACACACTATCACCAAACACATGCACACACTTTTTGAGCTCTATGTCTGCGTTTCCCATGAAATCCTGAACTTCCTGTCACAAATCACCCATCCCCCACCCCCACAGTGTTCCTCCATGTGTGTCTCTTTCAATGCTTAGAGGAAAGATATGAGCTTTTAAAAATAGCACACAAGCTGCTGACCAAAATATTGGTCAGCCTTGTATTGGTAATGATGAGCAGGAAATGGGAGAACATTAGCACTGACTGCAATATAATTCATTTTACTGTTAAAGGTGAGCAACATCTGCAGCAGCTCTTTTTATGGTTGCTTTTAATGCTACATGAATTAATGTTTTGGCCACTCGGGGGCAGTAGAACAAGTCATAAACGCAACATTGACATACCATTACCTTATATAGTTGTGGTCAACATGCTAGCAAACAGACACGCAGCAAAATTAGCATTCATTTAGACTTATGTTTCTGTTCCCCTGGTGAATTTAATTCCAATATTCACTCTCTTTTAGCTTTATTGATCTACACCAACTCCTGAAATTTTTTATTGATGATCATACTTGAAATACGATGGAGTTTAACATATTACATTTTTGAGCCAACCAAGGTTAAAACATGTATCCACAGCCATGTTACACATATATTTACATATTTTCTATTTTTTTGAACCACTTTGGGATCCAAACCAAAGTTACACGCAAAGAGTGAATCAGTGTGCTGCTATAAATATTTCACATTTCCGGATATGACTTGATTATCGAGCTGCTGAGTGGTGGTATTCCTCTCATAAGTTGCACGCTGTGTGACTCAACCGGCTGTCGTGAATTTTTAATATCAGTGGAATTAGTTTGTTTCCATCATGTGGTCATTTTCCAAGAGCTAGGTTCAAGGCAGTGAAGTTTTCCACTGAACACAAGAGGATAAATAATGCAGCGAGCTCTGAGGCAAAGGAGACTCAGACTATATCAGAGCAGGAGCCGTGGAAATAGAGGATGATGCAAACGATACAGCCCGCGTTTGTATCTTTGTGTGCATATATATGTGTGTGTTGCCTAAGAAGAGAAGGGATAAGGAAACAAGGCTCTGTGCCAGTATACACTGCACAGATTGACTCACTAAGCCCCTCTTTAGTGTGTGCATGAAAACAAGCGAGGGAGGAAGAGCTACCACCACAAATCCTGAATCATCCAGCTCTGAAGTGAGAAGAAAGTGCTAAAATTAGCGAGATAGAATGAATTAAAAAAAAAAAAAAAGACAAATGTATCTATTTTCTCCTTTCTAGGAAGATGAATCACGTTTGGTGTGAAAATATGAAAGCATCTCTTCCAAGCTGGTGCTAAAGGGGTGGATTTCATGGGGATGTCATGTGGATTTTAAACCTCGGGAGGGGTGGTGTAAGACCAAAATAGCAGCTTGTTCTAAATGTTGACTCTCACGGTTTGTGCTGCTTCAGATTCTGATAGTTGCGTCTCGTTATTGTCTGCTGCTCTAGTGGTCCAATGTCGACTCTTTTTTTTTTCCCCAGCTAAGATTGCTATTACTGCTGACCCATTTTAACCCGCCCACTCTCCTGTGTATCTGTCTGTATTTCACGTGTGTATTTGTATGTGTTTATTGTGAGTGCATGTTGGTGCGTGAGAGAGAGAGAGAGAGAGAGAGTGATGAGCATCCTCGATTCAGACCACATTTTCTGTGCCAGGAAACTTCACACATTGACGTCTTTGCTCAACAGATTGAGGCTGCCACAGAGGAAGGCTTACAGTGTGATGCCGCTCATTGATGCCAAGTTGTCACTCACTGAGGAGCGTGCGCGCCACTCCTCAGAGTCAGTATGTTAATCCTTACATGGCATTCCCTCCATTCCCCTGGTGTTTTGTTGTTTTTAGACGCAGACTGACGCTGTGTGTCGTCATCAGTGGGAAACCTGGTGCGAACACAAACTACGTGTATGTATGGATTACATACTAAATTTAAGGGTATGTTCTGAGTAAATACTGACTGTTTTGAAATATCTAATGTAATATTGTTTAATCTGATCTGTGTTATGTTTGTTTCAGAGCTACAACCCAGTTTCAGCCAGTTACTCCACAGTGAAATCATTTCCCATGAGGTGTTGACGATTATTGTATTTATCCCTTGTGTGTGTGTGTGTGTGTGTGTGTGTGTTTGTGTTTGTGTGTTAGCCTTGTGAGAGCTTATTTGTGCCTCAATTATTCAGCATCAGTAATCTAAAAAAAAAAGAAGTGTGAAATACGTCAGTGTCTTAAAAAAACAACTGTTATTTCCGACTGCTGTCTTTAGAGGATGTAAGAAGTTAGAGCACTAATGCAGGTTATCATCATACTTTCATCATATTCCTTTATGTCATTCCACTGGCTATATAAAGGCTATGCTGACTGTATAAGACTACATATGTTAATTCTGTCATTCACTCCATCATCTCTCAGATGTCGACCCATGCCTGTGTGCTGAGGTTGGGCGCGTCAGTCCATTCACTCCTACGTAATGACTGTTGGGATCTTGATCAAAAAATTTGACTTGATTTGTTCCTGTCATTTCTAATGTTGGTACATAACATCTCCCACAGCGAGTGTTTCATATTCCTAGAAACACTGCTCCTAGCCTTACATATTGGCCATTACAGTAGAGCCTTGCTGTAAAGTTATTATCCATGACTGGCTCTTTTTCTAGGGTTACAGCAACTGTTGAAGGATTCGCCCAAATTACAAATAGGTTACTTATTTTGTCACTTCTAGATTATAGATTAAGCTTGCAGATAGCTTTTGTTTGTGTGAGCTCACAGCCTTGAAAAATTGTATTTGATAAACCAACAGTGATATCTCTTTCCTTAAACAATGTCCCTGTTTCTCTGGATTTTTAAATGTCTTTTTATTTATTTGTAAGTTCGGTGTACTGATCCATTAAAGCTGCACTAATCAATATTTATTATATATTTTTTTATATTAACAATGAATCAAATTACTATGTATTATGTCAAATGGGTCACCCATAGTAACAAAACCCTAGAGAATTAACACCCGACTCTGCAGTTACCCTCAGCTCTACTGAACTTTCTAGCGTCTTTTAGCTCATTGTTTTGGTTTTACATTTTACATTTTTTACAGTTTGTTCCAGTCTCTCCACTCTCATGAACCTTGTTCCAAACAGTCAGAGGCAGCTATTTTTAGTGGAAAAGCTCTGATAAACACACTACGCTACCTGCCCAGCACCAAACAGTAGCCAGACAAAGTCAGCAACTAGCTGGTGGAGCATTTAGCAGCTTAATAGCCGCATGTTTCCCTCAGCAGTTGCTGGAGACCAAAACAGAGCTAAAAGGCGAGCTAATAATGGACTTACATTCACCAGGTGACCATAAAAATGACTCCTAAAGAATGCTAATGTTGCTCCATATCTCTTAATGTGTAAATACGCAACTGTTTGCTAACCCTTTTGCAGCAACAGCTTTTATAAAGGTGATATCTTAATATTGTCTACAGGTTGTTACGCTGCCACCAAGTGGCCAAAATTCAATTGATGCTGCTTTAATCTTGCTGTATTTGCTAGACTGAGGAAAACAGGAAGGATAAAATAAGGAAAGAGATGCATGAGATGTAAATGGCTCTAATAATAATAAAACTACCAACATTAAAAATAACTTTCTATACAGCACTTATTAAACAATAAGAGATAGAGTGAGCTGCAAAACAGTAAAAATACACAAAAGGGCCCCACCAGAAGACGGATTATAAAACCAATGTTTGTCTCTCCAGCCAGTGGACGAAGTATGACAATCGCCATGACGTCAGTGTGATGTGCGACTGTGTCGCCTCTTGTTGCAGTCTGTGCTGACCTAAAGTCCCTCTTCTCCAGCAAAAGTCAACAGGAGCTCGAGTCAAGTGGCTGAGTTGAGGAAACATCTCAATCACTCACCTCACCGCTCTGCTAACAGAGGCAATTTCACAAAGTGTTGTGAAGTTATTTTAAACAACTGCCTGTTTTTCCCATCTCTTGTGGGCGATAACTTAATCGTATGTAATTTGAAAAGTGTTTCAATGGCTTCCTGTGTGGCAGGTGCATCAGTTTGGTAGATGTGGTATACTTAAAATAAAAAAAGACAATCTCTTTCACTTTTCAAAAGCTGTAATGCGTTCATCTTGCTTTTCTGGGTCCATTTTGTTGTTTGATGTAATTGTCTTAGACCTGGTCAAATATAGACACTGTGACATCAAATCAAGTTATTTCTGCAGCAGCTGCGATGATAGCAGAAAATATTTCAGCTTTCGAAGAATAGCTTGACATTTTGGGCTACGCTTGTTCTGGCCTTGATTTAGATGAGCAGACTGATACCACTCAGACATGAGAGTGGTATCAATCTTCTCAGCCAACTCTCAGCAAAAAAAGCGAATACGTGTATTTCCAACTATTCCTTTTAAAGATTCAGTGATAATGTCACGTATTGCTTTTAGTTGCTTCTTTCGAGAGTTTCTGTTTTACATCCGCTGAACAACAAACACACAAGAACAAATCCATCATAGAAGCTGCAGAAATACCTAATTGTACACGAGCAGTCGTGGGAAATAAATCAGAATGTAACTCAGTCAAGAAATCATTCATTGGAACTGTGTTGTCAGGAAAGAGCTCGTCTCCAGACGAGGTTTATTTCTTGTTGAAGTAAACTGATTCCATGCAAGACAGTCACAAATTAACTGCTGGAATGAACTGATCACATGCAGAGTGATGATAGTTCATCAGAGGATTCTCACTAAAATGTACAGATCACATGAACCTGCTAGGACTTCATGCTGTACTGTTTAATATGGAGACTGTTTAATATTAGTGTATTTCATCATTTTCCACCAAACCTGCTTATCTGTCGTTTCCTAAAAGAGACTCGTCTAGGAAGAAATGAGGCTTGAGACTAAATTACAGTGACTGTCAGAGCCATAAAGCCGCAAAGGTCACTGCAATAATACAGCTGTCTTCTCGGGAGCATTGGTATGTGTTGCTGCAAGTCATTTCACTGCAGTTTATCAATGTGACAGTCTTACGCACCATGTAGATGGAACAGAATAAGGCAAACATATGGGAATCTGCAGAAAAGGTATTGATTTCTATGAAAATGTCACAGTTTGAATGATATTTTCAGTACACGTGGAACTTTTCTGGTAAACATATCTATATGGGATATGACCTTTAGGGTTTTAATTTCCGGTTTTGTTCTTTTTTTCCTTTCTCTTTCTCATTAAAACGTGGAATATATTTTTAAAATAGTTGATCATTTCGTCTGTGCACGAAATGAATACTTGTGGAACTCGTCAGAAACTTGCCCCCATTTCGATCATCAACAAACTCAGTGTGATGTACAAGAGTGGGTTCAAATATCAAACAGACAGTGGGGGGGCAGCCATGCCACATTCGGTCACAAACATTGCTGTGAAGCCGCAGTCAGTCTCGACGTGTGGTGTTCTGATGTCACGCACATTATAGTGACATCACACATCAATCACACTCCTGCCTAAGTGATAATTATGTGTAGGGCTCATTATTCTGTTTTCTTTTTCTTTCCATTTGTTGATGCTGTAACTCTGTGACTTTATCTCGAATATTAAGAATCTGGAGAAAATTGCATGAAAAAAGACCACAGACTGTCCAGTTTCAGACTGCTTACATTAAGAAATATAGTGCCTATAAAAAAAACGATTGTAGGCATAATACATATTTTATAGTATTCAGCACCTTCACTAGGTTGCAACTAAATCATCTCTGGTGCTGCCTGTTGAATGTTAGTGTTGTAAATAGACTACATGGAGATCATCAAGTGTGGCAAGTGATCAGCAGTTATCAGCTTGATACTTCAGGATTTCAAGTCATGTTTAATATTAATTTTAAGATGCTCATAAAAGTAAGATGATTTTGAACTGATGACGTGTTTTAGATGTCTGCTATTGAAAATGATGCATTAGTTTTGTATGGAATAATACTGTGTGCGCTATATCTGTGATTGGTTTCTCCCAAATAAGTGTGTACACAAGCCCATTGTTGCAGGTCCCCACACAAGGTGCATTGAGGCCCCAAGGGAATTTCTCTCTCTCAGTCTCTGACTTTTTAAACATGCTAACGGCGTGGCTCTAGGGATGGCAATATTGAGCTGTCGGTCAGTCCGCTGTTCTCTTACAGACTGAAATATATCAGCAACTGTTGGATGGATTGACATGACATTTGGTACAGACATCCATGGTTCTCAGAGGATGAATCCTAAGGACTTTGGTGATCCCCTGGGATTTCCTCTAGTGCCACAAGCAGGTCAACATGTACACTCATTCAGTGAAATATTTCGACATCTACACAATGACTTGGTACAAATTTGGTACGGTCCCTGATTTTTCCTCGAGCGCCACCATGATGTTGAAATTTGAGTTCAGAGTGAAATGTCTCTACAACTTTGTCACCCTTCATTATGCAATGAATTATCTTAGGGTTTTTTATTAGTACTTAATTTAGATATAGGCATTACTAGAAATGTGTCGTCTCTTTAAAGAGTCTCTTGTGTTCATCGGTATCTGAAAACTGTGTGATTCCGTGTTGGAAAACAAGAAAAAGTCCAAAGGGGATGAAAACTTTTTATAGGAACTGTAGATCAGCCTGATACAAACTTTCCTGTCACTACTTCCATGCTCTTGCTACAACTCTGCTGCAGCCCCTTCCTACCAAATTGTTGACCTTTAAGGGAACTCTCTGCATGCACCCAGAATGCCTTTTTCAGTAACACCAGGAATAAATGACACAGCAGACACTGTTGTCTATGTCTCCAACTATGAAAGCTGTTTTATAAGCTGGGAGGGTAAAAGGAGACTCATTACCTCTCATCTCTGTTCACGAGTTTACATAGTGGCCGTGAATACAAATACTGTGTGTGTGTTTAATGTGATGTGAGTGGTAATATAATTGATTACTGCCATATGGTATAAAGCACAATAAAAAATGCTTGCAAGTGTCTGTGCGTGTGTGTCTGTGTGTGTGTGTGTGTGTGTGTGTGTGTGTGTGTGTGTGTGTGTGTGTGTGCGTGTCTGTGTGTGTGTGTGTGTGCGTGTGTGTATGTGAGTGGTGTAGCTGTGGGAAGTTGAACACTGTGGGAAGGTCACAGCGGAGAGAGAGGATGTTCGGAGGGAGCATTCTGTGCCTGGATGAGCTGGGTTACACAGATAAAGACGGTGACCTTTAATCACCAATGTAAAGCCATCCACGCACGTACAAACGTACACACAGTTCTGAGTCCAACCATCAACAGCTCTTTAGTTATCAAAACATATTTCTTTGTCAAATTATATTTTTCAAACAAGATTTCATGACTTTTCACTAATGCATATTCATGTATAATCATGCATATGAAGACATAAAACAAGGGACTGTATGAAAATTAGCCTCCCTGGGTTTTTCAACATCCTCCACCCTATCTCAACTCATCTGTGACTTCAGGCTTAATATGTTAATTATCTGGGTTGTACTGAACTTGCATTGTATTATAGATTATATACAATATAGATCACTTTTTTTTTTAACCTTTATTAGACAGCGACAGTAAAGAGGCAGACAGGAAATGGGGGATATGACATGCAACAAAGGTCACCAGCTAGAATCGAACCCGCAGCGATTGCGACCATGTGGCATGCGGTGTAACCATTTGGCTACGGAGGCGCTCCATGAGTTAACTTTTTATGATACGTTTAACTTTACCGTAGTTCTGTTTCGATGCAGAGTAACGTAAAGGCGTCTGTTGGCAAGTGAAAAAATGGCTCCTTAGACAGATCAGCTCTAACTTAAGATCCACGTCTACTGTTTCTCAAAACTGACATTATGGTTCTACTAGCTACAAGTTAATTGCAAAGTGTAAAACAAAGATATAGGATTGTTGACCTCTGCATATGGCAAAACGCAACTTTGTGGTCCATGGCGCACACAAAAGAGATTTTGTGGACATGTGTCCAATTTGTTCATTTTTGTGTGAACAATTTAGATGTAACTATTCAATTTTTCTTTTTGTTTGTTTTTTTTATTTTTTTTTTTAAATAGTAAATCTCGCACACACACACACAAAAAAAGACTGAATAGAATATGAAACTTGGGACTGGAAACATAGAGCCTCCTTTGCCTTCCCAAATACACAACCCTACCTCTTCTCTAACAGACCTCCCCCTCTAATAATGTTCATACAGTCCCTTACTAGGAACAAAAAGTCCCGAGTAGAGGAAAGTCCACTGACCTTATGAAGTGCCACTAAATCTTCATTATGTCACAGACACATGATGTTCAGACTGACATCATATTTATTAGCACTACACTTCTAAGAAAATCATGTATTCTGCTCATATAAACACATGATAGTACTGTAGATGTGAGTGGTGTGATTATCTGAACCAGTTACTGCAGAACTTGACAGAGCCACCACATAGTGTGAAAACTCTTGGCTTATGCTGCTTATTCCCATCGGTTAAAACTGTGAACATGGTGTGAAACTAGTGTGATGGCTCTGCGTTTGACAGACGTACAGGGCCGGTGTGACTGAAGAAGACATTTCTCCCAGTACATATGAAGTCCTAATCCTACTTAAAATCACTGTGCTTTACTCTCTTATCTTTGATTGACGGTCAATTCTAGCACCTTTTTAGGAAAATATTACCTGCAAATAAAAACATAGAGGCAGGCAGTTTAACTATCCTATTCATTGAATGTCCATAATACAGACTTGCACACACACTACTTCAGTTAGTGTTTAATTTAGTTCAGTATGGTTTATTATTGTTCTGATATTTTGTGTTATAGGTTGCATTTTTATATATTTGACTTTTATTCTTCTAATCTCTACTTCTACTACATTTTTTGGTCGTGCTTGGGTTGTTTTTCAAAGTGGTTACTGATTTAATTTCCAGTGAAGTTTATTAAAATTAAAATGTATTGTATTATTATTAACTTAAAGGTTATGGAATATTTATAAAAAATATGCAAATTTAATATTGGACAACATATCATTAATGGATATTTTTAACTCTCAAATATCAATATGGGTATAGGCCTCTAAAATTCAGTACCAGTCGCCCTTTAAAATTAAGTAAAATTATATATAATAATTGTAATACACAATCAAATACAATACACTATAATACTGAAACTATGTTATTTCTCAGTACACAGATGACATCAGGTTTGATTGTAATCCACACATATGATGCAGTTTATGACTCATCTACAGATATGTAGGCACACACTGTAACAGAGCAAGGCCACTATCAAAGACAATAGAAACAACAACAGCTTCATACAGTGTATTCTGTAGTGGTAGTGGTATAAAATAATAAAAGGGTGTCTTTTCTTTGCGTATGACATGACTTCTATGATAAATATGCACGCTGTGTAAAGTATATCCAGAGTAACAAGGAAGAACCGTTTGTCTGTAAGATTCATTCTTGTCTGTCGGGTGACGTCAGTCTGTGATAACATGACGTGATGGATCACATGCAGGTCTGCCTTGCTGATTGATGAGTAAAGCTGAATGGCAACAAGCACTTAGGTAACTTGATTTCTTAAATGTCACGTAAACAAAACAAAAAAAATCTGGTTTACTTGATTCTGGTAAGAGATTGTCTAAAAAAAAAAGGTTATTTCCACGGCTGAACAGTAGATTATATCTAAAATTGAAACACATTCACTTAGTAAGAAAAAGCTGTTTTCCCCTCACTACAGAGCCTGCCCTTTAACTGTGCTGCCAGTCCAAATGTGTTGACATCGCAGCCAAAAAATGGACGCTGGTACCTGCATTCATGAGGACACCCAGCCAGGAACTCAGCGGCTTTGGTGCTGATTCATGAAAGCTTTGCACTTTGTACTGTGTCACCAAAATTACCAGATTCAGCATCATTTCTTTTTTCTTGCCATGATCACAACCCCAACCCGCTTAAATCACTAATACCAAATAATAGTATTGCTCATAAGATCCTTTGAATGATGAATGTATGTGTAGCATTTCCACAGAATTTGTCATCATCTCTTTGTGATCTCTCTCAGCTTTACGTACAAAGGATAAATAATGACCGTCAGACCAGACCAGACCAGATCAGACCAGAATAGTTCAGCACAGGGCTGATCACACAGCAGTTCAGAGAAACCCGCAATAAAAACCCTCTTCAGGATGCAGGACTGCAATCCTTGGTTGATCAGTCTTAAACCTGAAACAACACGTTTTCCACTTGAATTACTAGAGAAGTTCTCTGAAAGTACAAGCCTCTTGTAATGGACCGGTTCCAGCCTCAACTTGATTTACATACATTTCTTACTGAATACTTCCATAGAAATTCTTTTGTAGCTTAAGAGGATGACTGAGAACTAATTTGTACACACAACAATGGCGTCATAGACTATGATGTGCTTAATAAATCATTCGCCACATGGCACATTGTTTGTCATAGTAATACCAAGCCAATAGATGGTGAGCACTTCTGTGAACTTACGCTATCTAAGGCCAAACACAAACACACCCAAATGCTCGACTGGCCTCGTGCCTGCAGCATCACATATCCAGACGGCTCCCTAAACACACACGGTATAAAGCTGTTTTATAACAGCTTATTACAGCAGTGAAGTCTCTGAGGAGGTTCATTCCAAAGTAAGGGATACGATAGGCTTTTAAAGTCAGTTCACCCAAATCACAAAAAATCATCAATCAGCGCCAAAAATCAAGAGACAATAAAGCACGTTTGATCACTTTAACAGTCACTGAAAGTCGCTACGCTCAAATTTAAAAACGTGGCAATTTTTCAAAATCTTAGGTTGTTAATGGACAGTTATTGTGTGCTTGTTTATCTCGCACTACACTTAATCCACGCTGGATGCACACTCCTCCTGGCACCGCTCCAAAGCAGTGTTCGTAGTTAAGTGTATCCCCCATTTCACCACGGTCTACTGCATCACACCAGTCCAGTTGTTGGCGGTTGTGCGCCTGTAAGCTTGTTTTAGGACCAACAATAATGAGCAGACATAAAGACGTTAAAGTTTATGTTGGATTCATCATGAATATTATCATTTATGTCCAAACATTACAAAGTTATGGCAGAACCTCCACTGTTGTCACTTAATATCAAGAATCTATTCTTCGTGATGACAGAAAGATTTCAAAATAATATTATTGTCTCTTTTATGTACATTCATTGCTTTATTAATTGTAGTACAGCTCCTGAATGTGTTTTAAATAAAGCAAACGTAGCATCTGAGCTCGATTGAGACATATTTGTATTTGCGACAGCCACGGGATGGCCTTATTAATGAAGCACGTCCGAGTGAGTTCTGATAAACCTCCACACGTTTACGTCACACACAAGAAAGCACTTGGCTACTTGCACAGTGTGGGTGTCAACATTTGGCAGAGAGCGCCCAAGATCCCGAACACTATGGACAAACCACACTGTGCACAGTTGCTATTGGGATTAATACTTCAGCTGAAAGGTAGTTCCAATGATCAGAGTTTGATTTCAAAAACAACTTTTCTGTGTCACTCAGTGCTGAATTTATACCTTAACACAACTTCATCTGTTTTTCTTCTTATATTACACTTCTAGTAACACACTTCCTGCAGCTCAACAGTAATTTTATGATGTCTTTGCAATATGATATCAGTATAAAGTTATTGCATGGAATCCAATTCTACATCCATAAGGATTTGGATTTTATTTTGGTGTCATATCCTGGTCTGGGCATCCTGTTCAAAAACTTTCCAAATACAGGGGAGGAGATTTGTTTGCCAGTTGTCTGTCACAAGTGGATCTGCACTAGTCAGACTTGAACACACCACAACCATGACGGACTGAACAGGACATTTCATTAGCACCTGAGCGAAACATATTGTACTGGGTTGTATTATGTTTTGCCAGTGGGAAAATAATGAAACAGCATGCTGGCTTGGAACATTGATTTCCCCAGAACAGCAACATTATTTGTGCTTGTGTTTCTCTGCAGCCCGTCTCATTCAAAAGGTCACCGCGCAGGAGAGCTCCTCATCTCTGGTGACACAGAATCTCCTGCTCCACGCAGAGCGATTGGGCCCTTTCTACCAATATTTGTTTGTTCTGCACTTGAGAAAAAGAGAGATGGGGGAGGGGGGGTATTGACTAGACTGATGAGTGTCAGTGGTGCATGCAGAGACACACAAAGAGACTTGCTTATAAAACAGAATACTGCTGTGATTGAACGATGTACACAGATACGTTAGCGTGAGATGTTGCCACATTTTGCCATTATCACCAGTCAGGCGCTGTTCTTTTTCTCTCACACACTCTAAAATGTGTGTAGAAACTTATTTTAAGTTGTGCCACATACACACTTGCTAAGTGACACCACACCACACCACAACACACGTGTTTTGCATTACAAATAATGAAAATGACCTTTGTTTAAAATGTGCAAAATCCCTGCATGATCTTACTTTCAGTTCATGTAGCATTATTAGTGGAAATATTAATGCAATAGTAGCATTTTAATAAGACATAAAATCACAGATAATAGGTATAAGTCATCACTGTACAGCTTATTTCCCCCCTTTCTGCTTTCTATGAATTGAAAAATCCTACTACATTTACCTCACAACTCCAGTATTAATACCAAGCAGGCTGGTATTTATTTTATTTATAAATTACCTATATTTTAACCTATATTTTGACAGATTTTGTGTAATTAGATTACTGTAAATATGACCCGGTTACACACTAAAGCAAGGCACTGGTGGATTATTAGAAAATTACAGATGTCAAATGTAGCTTGATATGTATGGCTTCAATTGCCTCAGGAGAAATGTGCCATTTCCAAAACAGCTGTCATGTTTTTCCAGTTTGAAATTCAGACTCAAAGACCGATGACAGCCCAAAGAAGAGAATGGTGTTGAAAGGGTTTATATTGATGTCTGGGTGAAATAGGGAACTGCTGTCTATTGTATTACTTGAAAGGACATCAGTCGAACACAAATGCCTGTTGAGCCTGGCAGAAGTTAAAACTGTGGGCTTTAACAAGCTATAAAAACTTAAAATACAGCTTTTACTTATGTAAAGTTCTGTGGCAGCGACAGCAAGTAGAAGAGTTTATACCACATATAATGTCCTTTAATTCGCAGACGATGGCTTTTATACTTATTGTCAAGATGTGTTGCTCACTGTCAGAATGAAAGCTGCAAGGTTGAAGGAAGACAAAGGTGTGACAGATGGAGGTAGGAATGAGGAAGAGAAACATAACACTCAGATGAAGCAGTGTTGGTGTCAGCTTGACCGACAGTAAACTGTCCCAGCTGCCTACAGTCAATTTACTTTCCCTGTTGCTGAATGTCTCTATTAACAGCAGATAACAGCTTATCGATTTGAGTCATACTGGAGGTACATACCAAACAAATACCTTGATTTAACCAAGAATGTGTGACGCTACAACAATTCATAGTCAATACCTGCCTTTCTTTGCAGATGTATACATTAGCACGTGGGTTGTAGGATATCCTGTCCCTGCCTGTAAAACCATCCACCTGCAGATATTTACTGAGGGAGGAATACCAAACTAAGAGTTACTGATTAATCACAAACGATCATTTAGTTTTCGAGAACTACACTGGAACATTACAGAATAACTGGACAACACAAGGACAGACATTTACAATGAGTGTGCCTAGGCATGTGGCTCTGTACATCTTATTTCAATGCAAAAGAGTAAGCTTTATTATATTTTAGTTATGTTCTATGTAAATAATTACATTACAGTTGTCATTTTGCTTCGACTCTGCTCTGAAAAAGTATATTTTTCTATTTTAAAGGAAAACTTGAATGGAGAATGGTGGAAGAAGCACTGAAATTCTAAGTAAAAGGTGTAACACCAAAAAGTAAAAAATAAATTAAGGTTGATCGGTCAGCCGTCATGCCCCTTCAGTCTTCCCCTGTCCAAGTGGATCAGTGACGGGAAGACACAGTGGCCAGACATCGCTTATCCGGACATTTATTTGATTGAATCACCAGGTATCGTTCAGTGTTGTTTGTATATAACCAACCTGTTAAAACTGTTTGAGCTAGGCTAACCTGATATTTAGTTGGAGACGACAGTCAGTAGTAACTGTCACTAGCATCATTTAGTTATTTACCACTAAGACAGTGAATATTCATGTACTTACATGCCTTAAATCTCAGTGTGGAAGCCCTGGTTATTAATAGGGTTGTTTTTAGTTTTACAACCTGCTGCACAACAGCTTTTCAGCATTTTCCTGTTTCTCTCAGAAAGCGCGATTCGTTCCCCAAAAAGGGGGCACGGCCTTGGCGCTTGATGACACAACACCGGTCTGACGTATTAGCAGTCAGTGATTAAGAATGTTTTATAGACATTACTCATTTTATTTTACTCAACTACTTTTACGTATTTATGTGGTAAAATCTTACTCCATTTTATTTTCTGGTATTTTATCATTATTAATTTAATAATTGATTTTTTATTATCTTATTTATTTATTTTTTTAATTATTTTTGTCCTTTTAATCTATTTGATCTAGTTTTTAGTCTAGCTTTTATTTAACTATTTATTTTCTTAATTTTTCTTTATTATTGTTTTTATTATAACCTTTAAATCTATTTTATTACATTTTCATCACTTATTTTCTCACGTGCATTGGTCTCAAATTCTTAAAATAGTTTGGTTTTTTTCTGTTGTTGGTGCTGTTGTTTTTATGGTCTACACTTGTTCTGTCTTATTATCTTATCATCTGTGAAGCACTTTGAACTGCACTTACCTGTATGAAATGTGCTATACAAATAAAGTTTAATTGATTGATTGATTGAATGAGATAACAGTCAAACACACAGCAGATCCTTCTTTTGTCATTGCCTATGGCTGAAATCCTGCTTTGAAATAAAGCAATCTTGTATCTTGTACACTTTAGCATATTGTACAAAATGAACTGAACAAAATCATATATAATAAAGAATATAATGTGCAGCTAGCATCCTTTCCCGTTTCTATGGGAAGCTGATGGGTAATGGGAGACTGTGCAGCTTAATCACCAGACAGCAGAGCAGTCTGACTACTTGCAAGAAACATACAAGGATGTTTTTAAAAAAAGTACTTCCATGACACTGTTGCAAAAC
Organism: Macquaria ambigua; assembly: GCA_008360985.2. NCBI lineage: Eukaryota > Metazoa > Chordata > Actinopteri > Centrarchiformes > Percichthyidae > Macquaria > Macquaria ambigua. Next base: position 44,884 of record VMKM01001139.1, on the reverse strand, counting down.
TAAACCTTTGCTAAACCCTAGTTTCTGAAATAAACTTTGACACTGGGGGGGGTTCCTGTGCTGTGTGAGCTACGTCCAAAACAGACTACATCAGTGATCTATACAACACCAAACAATCAAACATGCAGTATGCCAAAAGAGCATAAGAAATGCTACTGAATTTAAAACAAGTTTAAAAACGTGAGGACCTTTCCTGAAATTATTGCTCCTTCTCCTTTCATCTTTCTCTACCTTTCACCAACACCCAATCAACTCTCTACTGCTGCAGCGGAGCAGCCTAGAGTAACTGATCCCAATATCAACCAAAGATTAAACGTTAAATATGTTAAAACAAGATGAAGGAAAGAAACAATTAAAACAGGAGTGTGATCTATTAAAGTTAGGTTTACATCATTTCACACAATCACAGGAGCACTGTCGCCATTCTCCTGTCCTGGTTTCTTTTCGGCAAATTTGAGCTTTTCTGCACACACAACATTCAGACTTTCCTCTCTCGACATAAAGCCGGGCCGTTTATACATTTGTTTTCCAGCCCAACCTTCTGGCTGGTCGTTATTGTTTGCACCTTGAGCTGCACCTGCCTCGGCCTCCTCCCCCTCCAGGCAGCTCTATGGCTCAGCCTGGCCTGGATTTCAGGGCATACCATGGGTACATATCAAGTCTCTTAATTGCATCCACGTTTCCCTCACTTGCATCTTTTCCTTGGGTCTCAGTCCCTCCCACCAGGGGTGCATGGAGAGATGCAAGGAAACCATGCGAGGAGAGAAGAAATGAGGAAATCTGTTTTTAGAGAAATGAGACGTCCTTTCCTCTGAAGTGTCACGTGAAGCGACGTCCGTTTCTGACGACGGTGGCAGCTGATCGCAGCTGGGTCAGCTGTCAGTCACGTTAACAGCTGTAGAGACTTTTGATGGAGTTTGTATCTGCACACATGTGCACTGCGCTGATACTAATAAAGGCAAGTTATCTCTGGCAGAGCAGCAGTGTTTCCTCTCTGTAGCCTGTTCCCTGTTTAACAAACACCTGCACATAAACAACCTGCACTCTGTATTTATACTTTGTACTGTGTCCTGCGTTAATATTATTTATTCATTATTTGCATCTGTATTTATCGATATTCTGATTGTGAATTCATTATTGAATAACCTAGAATATGATTAGGGTCTTTTGAACATTTGAAATTATGTATTACGCTAAATGTTTCAGGGAAAATTTAAGTGATGTAACTCACATCAAACCCGACGCTCAGGAATTATCAGCCTCACACGTGACTGAATGGAAATTATGTTAAATTATGTAAATGATTTCTTGCTGACAGACAGACTCTCCTACTCTCTCTGACTTTAACTGTATCCATAGTAAAAGTTAATCGGGGGAAATAACAGATCATGAAAAGAAAAATCTTTCTAATAAATGAAGAAAGTTGTTTATGGTTCTTTTGTTGTTCAGACCTACAATTAACACATATTCAAATACATTCATGCAAATAAAATATAAATCTTGGGAGTGATACGCTTGAGTTTAATCTGTTATCTGTCTTCAGTCCGATCAGCTGCAGCATCCAATCAATAACCAATATCCAATAAGGGGGCGTGTCAGCCGGTAAAAGTCTTCCGTGAAGGCTGCACTTGTGTATCCTTGCTCACGGCTCCTCGATCCTTGCTCCTCAGAGCAGAAATAAGAGCTTTGAGACGGCCGTCAAGATGGCGGAGCAGAACAACTTCCAGTTCATGCGAGAATCGAGGAGATGTCAAATAAGAGACTTGAGCCTGAGACCCTGCATATTTTGCACACCACTAAACCTGGCATCAACCATATTCTCTTAAAGGGATACTCCTGTGATTAAGTGGTGCACTTTAAAATTTAAAATAAAATTGGGGGACTTGTTAAAGACAGATTTAAAAAAAGAAAAAAAGTGTTCAGAATCGATTAAGCAAAAGTATGGGTCAAGCTAAAAATACTGCATCCTACAATTCCCACAATGCAACTCAACAGCATCTTTCAGTAGACCCTCTCTGACGGGTAAATGCCCACATGTCAAACTCTAGTTTGGCCGCGGTTGTAACATAGCATGGCTGAGTATATTTCACTTATTTAATCTACAATCAATATATGCAATAAAATCCACTACTAGCATTCTATATAGTAAAAGGTCAGCCTTCATACTTTTGGAAATGTTTTTTCCCACAGTCACTCCACATAAAGTATGCTAAACTGTTAACACTGAGCAGTGAAGCAAATAAAATGCCAGAGATTTTCTCAGCATACAAGTTGACCAAAAGTCCAGTGGACACATGATGTTGTTCTTTAAAACCCTGCTCATTTTAAAAAATCCATAAAAGAAACCCAGCAGGAAATGTGTGTGTGTGTGTGTGTGTGTGTGTGTTATACCACAGCTCTCAGTGCTGATTCAACATAGCAGAGCAGCAGTGAGGGATGGCACGTGTACTTCACTTCTTTGCCTGGGAAAAAAAAATCAGATTAAAAAACATGCGGTTGAAGAGTTCATTTTAAAATGTTTTCCAAAACATCATTTTGCCACTGCTGCATCACTTAAAATGTTCCAGTCCGTGAAAATATACTCATTCTGTTGAGCATGGACCACATTTATGTACGATCCATTCACACAAGCTGTTTTCATTTCATCACTATCAGCAATTTGTCAAAGCAGCACTCTTAGACACTCACTGTCATTGTGGAATAAAGCTCTAATATCGACGTGAAGATCTATAAAAACAACTAGCATTAACAGAGCTGCGGAGTGACTAAGCACAGCAACATGTGGGACAGTCAGCACATGCACCACAACAAGGCAATTAAGTCCTTCAAACCCTTGAGTCATCACCCACCCGTGGTACATCAAATCCACCACCAGACCTGGCGGGTTTACATGGCCGTAAGACGCCTGTTATATTGTTTCTTTTTGAGTGATGTTGTGCGTCAGTGGATCAGCCTTCACACAAAAACACACACACACACACTCCCAAACTCACATCAGAGGGACCGTTGATGAAAGCGCCTTATGTCATCTGTAATTGAATCTTCACTGCTGTGTCTTGTCTGCTCCGATCTAAAGCCTTTGGAGGAGCAGATTATCGTCACACGCAAGACACACAAATCATCTGCTTCTCATAAAAAGCTCCTCGTCATACAGGCCCCATTTGTCTCATCCCTGCTGCTCTGCCGCTTCAATCCAAGAACAAACTGCCATGAAAATCCTGCAGAAGCAGCGTAGACCGTCTGCAGGGATAAGTCGATGAGCAAGTTCTGGAAAAAAATGACGTGTCTGCCTGAAAACCATCAGAGTGTAAAACTGTGTTCAGACCAATTTTCGCGTCACGTTACTCACTATAGTCACTATATTCGGCCTTAACAGCCAATAGGAGCACTGTTTTTTAACTCAAGCTCACAAATAAGTCAAATTGCTCTCAAATGAATAGCTTTTTACTTAGTTTGTGTGCATGACTTAATGTGAAGTTACAGTAGCAGTAGCAACTAAAGCCACAGGTTAGCTACTCTGATCAGCTGGGGAGGAGCACCTACTGCAAACTGTGTGAGTGTTAGCAGCAAGCTAGCAGCTGTGTTTTGGTACTGGGGTGTCCTGCTCAGGACATACAGTATGTAGGACATAATTATTAAAACATGTTTGGTATATTGATACTGTTTAACTCTCAGATATTGAATGGTTATGTTCACATCATGATTTGCACATATATGCAAAGATATTAACAAAAACATGTCCATTTCCACTGTTTGACGGATTTCACGGTCCTAAAATTTATCTGTGATTTCACAAGTTTGCATTTTTGGAATTTCATCGTTAAATTTCCAGGAAAACTATGAGTGCAGTGTGCTTTGCTTTAAATCTTTCAGTCCAGTCCTCTTATTGATTCAATTACTACTACGTCAGTCATCAGTCTTTTTCATTCGATCTGATAAGTGCTGTGAGAAGACTCGTTATGAGGCCATGTGAGGATGTTGAATGACCAGACACCAAACACAAGGTCCTTAACTCATGCTGAACAGCATTTTGATTCTAAATCTGCTCAAATCAAAGCAGCCAAAGTGTCATCTGCGTATCAGCTGCAACAAAATGTTAAATTTAGATTTAGATGACAGACATTGGATGAGGTATCTGGGCACACAGACACAGAGGATGGACAGACAGCACGGCTGCAGATGCACCGAGATTAGATTAGTGAACAATTTTCACGTGTGTGTTTGTGTGTGTGTGTGTGTGTGTGTGTGTGTGTACATGTGTTGTTGTGTGTGTTTTTGTACCACTGTGTGTCTTCCTGTTGTCTCTGTGTGAGTGAGGGAGACAGAAAACAAAGGAAAAAACAGTATCATTCAGAGCTAAGGCTCAATATGTACTTCTGCTTTTCCAGTTTGCATGTCTACCAAACATTTTGCAGTGTATGCTCTATATGTAATTCGATTTTTACACTTACACTTTACTGTCTCAGAGATAAAGATTTTACAGTTTACCTATAGCTTGAAATTGATCGTACGGAAGCCAAAAGCTGCCGTGGTTGCAATCATTTTATTCTATCTCGTTATCTCAGGGCCACGATTTAATTATCTCATTATCTCTTAATAACAAAGTCGTCTTCTTGAAACACGTAAGCGGGTTGATTATCTTCAAAACACAAAAGGCCATTTTCTCCAGAGAGTTACATAATTAACTGAATATCTCGAAAAAGAAAATTACATAACTTCTTTGTGAAAACTAGATATTAATCCCGTTGTGAATATTAATTCATATGGAGAAAAATATTATTGCAAAACATGATGTTACCTTTTAACTATGGTTTACTTCCTGTGGCTCAGTTACAGCCTAACCAGAGTCAACACATCATGTGCTGCTATGTCCGGAGGAGGATGTGGGTGGCTGCTGCTGGAAGGCAATCAGTGACACATGTTTGGTATACACGAAGCAACACACACGCATATATCCACAGGTTATACACAATACAGGCTCTCATGCATCAAAGTGTAGGTTAAACCTGGTTAGGATGTAACAGGACCTATATGTACACAATATGATCGCATGCATTCAGTTCCTATGTATGCACATGACACAACAGGGTGACTCCTGCAGGACACACTTCCTGTTTGCAATTTAACCAGTAAGTTAATACTAACTACTGACCAAATCACTTGGCTTTGGAGGTGCAAGGTTCAGTGTGGGTCTGGAGAGCATCTCGGAACATCAGAAGTTTGACGCAAAGTCACAAAACTGTTCCATAAAAAGACAAAAAGCATTGATATGATAGGATTGATCTGTAAATGTATAGCCTAATCCCAGTTTTATGAGTTGTTGAATGAGATGAAAAAACTATATATTGCATTTAATTACTTGCCTAGCCTCAGTTTATCTCCTGATATTGAAAATAAGTTTACCCCTGCATCTCTTTTTGGGTAGTCAATATTTTATACTTATTTTCTTTTTGCCTGTTGAAACCTACTGCTTTTGCCTCTGCTCTGTACTGCTGCAACTAACAATTATTTTCATTATCATTAAATCCACCAATCAATTTCTTGATTAATCAGTTTAGTCTATAAAGTGTCAGAATGATACCCATTACAATTTCCCCAAGCTCAAGTTGACACATTCAAATTGTTTGTTTTGTCTGATGCATTTTTGGCATTTATTCTTAGAAAATGACTGTAATTATTTATCAGTTATCAAAAATTGTTGCAGAGTTTGGTTTGTGGCATTGTGGCTTTACTTGAGAGTGAAAGCAAATATGGAGAGAGGGTAGACTAAATATTAGAAACACCTCTCAGTATAATACAGTATGACTGAACGGCGAGAATGGCGATATTGGATGATTCTGCAAAACCCTGGAATATGTTCAGTGACAACGTTTTTCTTCTTTGTGTGTGTGTGTGTATGTGTGTGTACATGGTTATGGCAAATGAACTATTGTTAAGGTATGGTTAGGGTTAGGCAACTAAAACTCTATGGTTAAGGTTTAAGACCATTAACTGAAAGGTGCAGATCTGTGATGGGACGCAAACTTTGGTTTCCTGCATGAAAGTCAAATGTGCCACACACTCATCCACCACCCACACACCGCTTCCTGTACTGAACATTGGTTTTGGACATAAACCATGCGGTGCAGAATGACCATGAAGTGGAATCAGCTTCAATAGGTGGACCTAATAAACTGGAAACTGGAGTGTACAGTATGTTGTTATGTCACTCTGTAATCAAGGCCTGTGCTATCAGTTTGATTTCAGCATGTCTGAGCCTGCTGCGGTGCTCTGCTGAAACATAAATACATTACGGATTAAGGCTGAGGCTGCCAGAGACTGGGCTACTCATCATCCCCATGTCAGTAAATCATTTTGTGTAAGAGGTGACAGTTTGGTGTAACAGCTATCCATCCACTCAGCCCAGGTGTTGTGTAATAAATGTCCACAGGCCAGTCCTGTCAGACTGAAAATAGAGGTCTCTCCTTCCTCTGCTACAAAAAAGGACAAGCCTATTCTATTCAAATGCTCACTTCTTACAAAAGTGTCCGCGCCAACTGGGTAGTGCATCCATAGCTAGCTGTTACGTGATATGGCTCATAACGCAGAGGGCTCAAAGGTTGGCCAACAATCGGGATTAGTTTTTATTTAATTATGGCTTAATGGCAAATTGGGGTTGTATAGTTTTCCAATTGACCAGTCTGTTATTAAGAGATTTAATTTAAGGAGGTTGCCAATTACTACAAGGGAGCAAAGATCCTATCCAAGAGGAAAATGCTGGATAGTGATGTCACTTTAAGTAATAAGTGCAATCCTAAAATATCAAACAGCAGTGCTAGAAAAAAAAAGCAAAGGTGAAATCAGACCCTTGTTGAGAGGCTGAAGTTAAGTTTCTCTAATTTAATGAAGGCTACTAAAGTAAATAATGTGATTTTTAAATGTTTTATTTTCTATGAAATTGTCCACTGCAGGGAGATCTTTATCTAGAGCTGAGTCACAAAACAAACAGTTGCTGTTTTAATTGCTTGGTAAAGTTCTCTCATTCCTGTTTATAACCAGATGTGATGCCACGTCCAGTTAGCGGCAGCTGCACCAGCGGAGTTTGATAGCAGCAAAAGTTTCACGGATAAAAAAACGAAAACAAAACATCTGTGATTTTGAATGAGCTGCCGTTTTGCACAGACATTCAACAATGATGCACAGACCCAATTTCTACTCTCATCGTAGCAGAAAATAGACCAGAACGTAATTCTGCATTATGTATGATTTGTTTTATTTTTTATGTTAAAGCAAAAATATATAAATAAATATTATAATATTGTAAGACTGCAGGGATAATGCAATGTAAACTATCTGAAATGTATGGTTTCTTGCCATAAAGAGAAAAAAAAACAGGTTACATTTCCATCCACCTGTTTTATGCAGTTTGTGCATAAAAGAACTGAATGGAAAATGCCAGAAATAAGGAAAAAATGGCAAAATAAGAAGGTTATTATGGTTGGCTGAGATGAAAACGTTGGCATACTGAAAAAGTAATGCTATTAGGTTTTTAATTGAATGCTAATGTTGCTCTGTGTCAGCTGGATGTGTAAATAGGCACATTTTACGTTAGCTACATGTTAGTGTTGTTTTTACAGCTCGTTCTGCTGCCCTACAGAGAAAAAAAAACGACCTGTGACCTGACGAGGGTCTCCGTTCGGGAGGAACAAGTGATGCAGCTGTCAGCACAACTGACAATACGGAGGGCATGAAGTAACACCACTTCAAAACCAGGTCAAAATATGGGACAAAAAATGAAAACACCATTGAAAACAGACGTCACTGTCTAGATAGAAACAGGATTTGTTGACCTAGAAAAGCAGGAAGTCCACTAGATTGGTTGCTGGAAAGTGAGCACACCTGGAGTAAAGTAATCACAAAATAACTCCTGGGATGCACAGGGCATTGCAGATCGCCAAAAGCTCTCTGATATTACTCTCCTCAGATTGCCAGAGTGCAGTGTGGCATCTCGTCTCTGCTTCTATCTCTCCCAGAATAACTGTGACAACACCACTGCGTGCATCAGGCCATCTCAGCTCTCTGGGTGACTTCCTGATGTTCCCAACCTTGCTGTAACACACTTAAGGTCAGTTACGACATCGCCTTGGATAAGAAGGACCTTACGGACCTGCACTGTGTCATTAGTCGCCAATATAGCAATTACATCTCCATTCTCTTGCTCTGTGTGCCTTTAATGACACATGTCAGGCTGATCGGTGTCAGCTGATTAAATGGCCAGTAGACTGGAATAATAATTAATATTATTAATTAATAATTTTTTTACAGTGACGTTACATTTCTAAGAAGCCGAGGTCGCCTAAGTTTGAGCAGTGAAAATCAGAAAATCAGAGCAACACAAGCAAGCACTTCAAGAATAAGCCCATGATGCAAGATTGACCTTTTATTCACATGCTTCCATTTTCCTGGTGCAACATTTCCTGGATCACTTTGTGTCATTCGATACATAATCCTGGGAAAACTTTGTTCTTTACTTAGCTTTAAAGCATTATTATGTGCAGTGGCAACTGACTACATTTACTTTGTCCATCTGTTTAGCATGGTACTAGTTTGGTGCAAAAGAAATTGTTCCCATCCTTTCCATCTCCTTGTCCTCCGCTTGCCAATGTGCTTCTGTCTTTAAGTACCCAAAAAACTACATACATGTTTCTCCACAGCCTTTATTTCTTAACCTTTTTTTCCATCATGCATGACCGCTCTTGGGTAACATAATTTTTTTTGCCCCATCAGTTGTCACAAGAATTTGGTTCTGTGCTGCTCATTTTTAGTTCCTTGAAGTGTCGGCGGTCGACACATTTGAGCTCAAACAGCAGAACAAGAGACATTGTCTTTTTAATGCCACGCATTCTTCTTCCTGGTCAAAACCTGTTGCCTACATTACCCCTAATGCAACTTGTCTACCGACAGTTCGGTAGGAGATCTGGGTGTGTTATGCTAGTAGAGGCTAACGTAGCCTCGAGCAGCTAGAGGTCTGGTAAGCTCACTTCTTTCTAACTCCACACCCCCAGATTTTTTTCTTTTTTGAACTTGTAGTTTTCAGCTACAACCGATGCTGACTCAAGTGACATCACTTGAGGACATTTATCAGACTTCACGCAGCTCCAACTGGAGCCACAAAGGGTTTATACAACTTTTTTTCACATATGCAGTAGAACTCCCCAACACCTGGAAACAGACTTTGATGTGTAAAATCAGTGGAGCTCCTCTTTAAGGGAGACATTTTTATATGAATTTCATGACGTAGATAAGTCCCAACTGGTTGACTCTGTGTCAGCATTGGCCTTGCAAGGTTCAGGGCGGAGCCATTTTCAACCCATGAAATGCCGATTTTTATAAATTTGTTAAGAAATGTCAATATTAACACCAGCACTGACGTGTTTCATCGCAGTGCAGTCATATCATTTAGTTTACTGCTCAAAAAACACCTCTAAGTGTGCAGAACCTCTTTAAGCTGACTTTAAGCTTGACTTTTATGTGAAAAAATACACTGGGCCCACTAACATAACGTGACAGTTTTAACTCAAACTACAGTGATGCATAATTGTAATGTAAGCAATAGAGTATGAAATAGAGTGGTGAAATAGAGTCTGTGAGGATGTGAAGCAGAACACAGCCTTTACTTTGCGTTTCCTGTAATGTATGCATTATGCAGCAGAGAGTTTGTCAGACCATCCCTCATCTGCGCCAGAGATATTTCAATTGAATCATTGTTTTTTCAGATAACAATATTTGACGACATGTTCCGAAGAAGAATCCCCATCCTCATCCTCTCATTGTTCCGCTGCTGTGCTATTTGGTGTACTCCGTATTTATTTACACTGTGACGCTGGCCTTCCTCTCCCCCCTCTGACGCTGGCACAAATGTTTGCCATATGGGAGGATGATGGAGATAATGAAAAACGTATGCTCTGGCTGGTTCCCAGTGATCTGCTGTGTGTAAACCTTGTACGTCGTGATCTTATTAAATATATATTTGTGTTTTATTTGGGTGTCAGGCGTCAGGCTAAGAGCGCTGCTGTTGTCCCTCACATCGGAGATCAACGCAAAAGTTTCACAAGGAGAAAAACAAATGTTGCCCTCCAGCTAATAGAAACAATGGTGCATATTAATAAACTATATTTATGTGTTTTCATAATGAACGAAACGGAGTAGAGCACATAGTGTTACTGATCAGTGGGAGGGCAGTGTTACAGTACGCTGCTGCGTGTCCCTGACTCCTTACACACTTTCTCACACACGCAAGATAATGCAGGATGTTCTTTCTTTCTCTGTGTGTGAGTGTGTGTGTGTGAATTGACAGGATACAGTATACAGGATTATTGCTGATAGTGAGGAGTTGGCACGTCAGAGAGAGCGAGAGAAAGTACTGGACAGTTGGCTTCTTGCTTGATCTCAGGGGAAAAGGTTGAACTTCTAAAAGCAGATGCAAATAAACATAGAATTAAAACCACGGTGAGAACAAACTGTGTGCTTTGTTTGGAGCTGCAGGGTGTTATAATTCTCCAGGGTACTGTCTGTGTGGGGTTTTTTGTTGTTGTTGTTCTGCAGCCCGTTATTAAAATGTATGAGTGGACTCAAGAACTGAAATGATCATTTTGTTGCTAAAGGGGTTTAATCAGCCAATTCATGCTACAAACATAATAATATGCAATATGCATAATATTCACACATAATCGCAATGTGTACGCAAGTTCCGCGCTCAAGGGCACTTCATCAGTCATTTTGATGGAGGAGAACGGTCCACTTCATGCATGTGAATTCATTAAAGTTTAGCATTTGGGTTATTTTACTAGACGAATTAAGCCAGTTTCTCTGTGCTATATTTTCTATATTTGATGAACACTATTCCTGTTTGGATCCACGTGCCACATACACTTTTCTGATCATGTTATATTCTGCAGGATAGCTACACAATTTAGATATTTGCATCCGTATTACAGCAATGAGATGCATGTTTCTGGATATCTGTTCCTGAGAATACCAATATTTATGAATGAAAACTGTGCGGATACTGAGAGATGTCTGTTATTTAGCCCACTGATGCAGAAGTTGCACAATGCAGGGTGCCTAAGGGGTTAAAACTTGGCAGCAGTCTCTATGTGTGTGGGTTCACTGCATGGGGCTTTTGGATACAAACAAGTGAATAGCAGGTATTTGTGGGTTGCATAGTGCAGACAGTATAAGAGTACAGGAAGAACTTAAGATAGAAGAAATGAGAAACATAGCAAAAGAAGTTTTAGTTTATGTTTTTTATTTTTATTTTAAGATTTTGTTTGACTTCTTTGCAAACATTGACATTGACAATAAATATACATTCACAATAAAAAAAATAGTTCAGATTGCAACGAAACATTCAAGTGTACTTAGCCATTATAAAATCTATGATAAGATGTAAACAACATTTTTCCCAACATCATTTCCCCTCCTGAACCAAGAGTCTCTTTTCTCTCCCCTCTGACATCTGTAAAAGGCATGACGTCGACAAAACACATTTTACGCATCGATGCGCGAGTCTCACAAGGTATGAAGCCACGTCACACATTGGGCTCTGATTGACAGAACAAGCTAACATTCTCACATGTCGCGTGGGCAATGTTTTATTTTTTGGCAGTTTTAGCGGACTCGCGTGTCCAGTCAGTGTCCTTGGAAACGGCGCCACGCCAGAGCGCGCGGCGGCGGCCCCGGCGTCTCCGCAACGCCCGTGTCAGTTTGAGCACAGCCGGCCGCACAGGTCGCCTCTCTAGCTTCCTTCTCTTCTTTCAAAGATTTGCGTTGAGTTTGCGCCTCGCAGTCTGCTTAACTGATCACACATCTCTCTTTGTCTTTGCCCTGGCCGCCTCCTATGGCCTTCTCCTTAATGTACATGAGGTCGCTGTGCACGCTGGGTCTCCGGGCGCACGGAGTGACCATGCCATACGCTTCCCCAATGTCCTTCATCTTCTTGTTTTTCAGAGACTTTCTGTGAAGCATGTCGCAGTACTGCACGGAGACTTTCCGGTGAAGGTCGGGGCTCATTTCGTGAGGTAGTTTGGCCAGGGTAAACAGAGTCTGAAACATCTTATCCACGTTCTCGTTGCGCTTGGCGGAGATCTCGAAGTACGCGCACTTCTCGTCTCCGGCCACCAGCTGCTCGATCTCCTCCTGCTGCACCTCCCGGTGAAACCCTCTGTCGCCCTTGTTCCCGCAGATGACCAGAGGCACGTCGATGTTCTCTTTGATCTTGTTTTTCAGGCACGACTTGGTCTCGAAGATCTGGCGCTTGAGCCGCTGCACCTCCTGGAAGGAGTCTCGGTTGTCCAGACTGAAGACGAGGATGAACACGTCACCTGGAGGGAGAGAGGGATGCTTTGGTTAGCTTGGCTTGCTTTCGATGAATACAAAGTGGTAAAGATGCAACCTGTGTTATTTCTAACCCTACAATATAACACGCACTGGTGCACCGTGCAGCCATGCGCTCAAGGCGCACGGTGCGCACAGTGACCTCAAGTTTGCAGCATTCAAAATGCACTTTTGCACGATCATCATTGCTTTCTGATTCTCTATAACTATTCTTTTTACAAAAACAGAAAGACGCATGTAGATAAGTACCTGTCAATATGGATAGTCTCCTCATGGCGGGAAAAGGGTGGTTCCCTGATGTATCCAGTATGTCTAGCTGGTAAACGTCTCCCTTGATGCTGTACAGTTTCCTGTGAAAGTCCTCGATGGTCGGCGTGTACTGCTCGTCGAACCTCCCGTTCAGGAACCGGGACACGATGGCCGTTTTCCCAACTTTGGTGGATCCCAGAATCACCATCCTGTAGCAGTTCTTTGCTGGAATGTCAAAATCGCTCTCGGAGGGCGACATTTTCTTAATCATGGTTATACCCGGGTTCGTGGACTGCGTGTGCGTAAAAGCGGTTGAGCAGCCTGTTGTCAGTGGAGATGCCGTTGTTAGCTCTACTGTGCGTTTCTGTCTAGATTCCGGACTGGAGCCGTGTATTTAAGCGCACGGCGGACCCCTCCTCCCGCCGACGTCACAGCTCAGTTAGTAGGAACTCGGCGCCCCATTGAGCGCAGGGAAAAGCGGACCAAACTCTCACTGGCGCGTCAGTCTGTCATGTCTGATTAAGACAGACGGGAGCGCTGGGAAACAGTGGCAGACAGACCCTCCGAAAAATAGTACACTGCATACCATTAAGGCGATGGGACAGGGCAACTGACCCTGTTCGTAACAGCAAAATAATAACCTCCACGGAACATTACCGAGTTAATAATTGACGCTTCTTCCGGTATTTAAGCCGGTTTGGTACACTGTGTTGAAAATCAGGGTGAACCTTGGACATTTTCCCAAAATACTAAACCTCGGCAGCGGATGTGAGTTTCTTCTAGACCGAGCAAATATGTTGCTAGACAGTTTCACTCCTTATCCTCACTGATCCTGAATCAAGTCGCTTTAAAAGTGCGGTTATTTCTGTTTTATAACAACAAGCAGCAGTGGAGACTGTTTTCAGTTTATTCTCATTCTTGCAAAAGGAAGAAAATATGCAAAATAATATACTGCACTTCAAGAATTAGGCCACATTTGTTTATCCACGACGCTACTATTGTATACAAAGTCACTGCAGCTACTTAGTCATGTCAGCAGGCAGAAGGAGCCTGCAGCTGTCAATAGATAGGCTGAGGATTGAGATGCTGCAGTTACCAAAGTGACCAAAGGGGGGCACTCGGGGTACAATTTTATCCAGATGAATGGCAGGATTTACCCGAGGAAAAAAACTCATAACGGAGTAGCTTTGTGTGTGTGTGTGTGTGTGTGTGTGTGTGTGTGTGTGTGTCAGCAGAAAAGCAATCTCCATCTGTTTGCTAAGTCTTCCAGAGATTGTTTTTTTTACCACAGCTGTCAAATGCAAAAAGACTTAAAATTGTCAATTGCCACAGGCATTTATCTGTAATGAGCAATAACAGTTATAACAAAAGAAAAATATGTGTGTGTGGAGGTGGGAACAAAGCTTTTTTTCCCCTCAGTAGCGCTTCATAAAACTGAATGGAGTTTCTAGAGACTGAAGTGGAAGTGGCAGTTCCTGGGTCAAAGGGCCTGGAGGCACGAGAACAGATGATTCAAACTTTTTTGCTGCTTTAATGTGGCTCATTCAGTCAGGTGCGAAGAAAACCCGACAGGCAGCAGCATTCTGGACTATCTGCAGAGGTCTGGGTGGCAGATGCAGAGGGCTCTGGCGAGGAGGGAGTTGTTGTAGTGCAGACGCGAGATGACAAGCGCCTGGATGAGCACCTGGGTCGTGGATGTAGACATTAATTTGCAGTCTCTACCTGCCGATTACCTGGAAATTCGTTTAAACGTTGTGCTAAATTTGGATGGAAACCTGGCTAGTGACATCCGACAGCCAACAGTTTTAAATGAAAACCAAGCACTGAGTCACCATGCAGCCTGGACGAGGGATGCACACATCTAATCCGGTATCGGTACCGATACTAACCTTATCAGGCAGATCGGGTATCAGCCATGGCATAACCGATCCACAGTAAATACAATTCATGTCATTAGAAGAATTCATTGTGTCTTCTATCAGTTACATTCATTCAATCATGGTGGTCCCTGACTCATGTTACCTTACATTAAAACCTTGACCTTTCTTAACTCATCATCAAACTGGAATTACAAAGACGGATAAATGATTTTCATGCTGTCTTGCAGTATGACTTTGAACACAATCCCTGCAAAGATTCCAAACTGAGCTTCAAACAACTAAACACTGTCCTGTAAGCAACTATAACAAACCAAGCTGCAACCAGATAAAGTGCTTTTCACTTGGGTTCCCACCAAAGAAAACTCCCCTGTTAAATGTGACTGGCCCCTGAGCCTTTAAACTCTTGGATAATCAGTAAGTGTATTGTCCATACCAGTGTTGAATCAAGTTAACAAACTACAGAGTGTGCGTCACAGAGTCAGTGGACGACGCTGCTCGGCCCACTCAAAGCCTCTGTTAACTTTAATACTTTTTTTTTCTTGAGGCGTTCTGCTCAGATAAACAAGATCTTTGCTGGTGTCAGGGAGAAAAAGAGCCACACTGACCCTCTGTGTCCCATGACTCGGCCACCTGTGTGAATATATGTTGTTTTTACGAGTCATGACCCAGTGTCTTTCAAGAATGTGTATGTCTTTGGGGCAGCTGCAGAGCAGGAGGAATAATGTGCTCTTGTGTGTGTGTGAGCGTGATAGGTAGTTTTCACCGGTGTGTTACCTGTGTTACAATCTGTTACACAAAATGGCTGAGGTGCTCATTGCAGGTCGGAAAAACAAATAAATGCAATGAAGAGGCGTCAATGTTGGGGGAGGCAAAAAAAAAAAAAATTCACAGATGTCTAAACTGGAAAACCATCCCAACAGTTCCCCACCATTCAGATTCAGCTCTCCCTCCTTCCTTCCATCTCATCAACATCAGAAGCAAAAAAATATATATATATTAAAGCAAGGCTGCAAGTGTATTTTTCCCCCGTGTGAGCAGCAGTAATGAGGAAGAGGTGGCGTGTGGAAACAGAGGTCATGTTCGGCTGTCTGGTAGATAATGACAGTGCGAGGATGGGCCGGTTGTACTGTAGTACAGCAGCAGAACAGGAAACGCAGAGGGGAGTGGACAAACAAATGGTGCCGACGGTGAGCAAACACGACTTCTGCCAGGCAGCTCGAAAAAGACAGAGTGAGAGACACAGATCAGGCATGGGAATATAGTTTGTGAAGTCGGCACAAAAACTGGAATGAGGTGTTGAGAAAAAAAAAATAGCCTCAGCTCAGCCTCAACTAGCAGACGCAACTGACTTGAGCTGGGCAGACACTGTGCGATTTTAATGATCTTGTACGTTGTGTTAACTCACACTACACGTTTCAATTGGCCACTGACCAACAAGCCAACCAACCAACCAACCAACCAACCCATCAACCAACTAACCAACCAACCAACCATCCAGCCAACCAACCAACCAACCAACCCATCAACCAACTAACCAACCAACCAACCATCCAGCCAACCAACCAACCCATCAACCAACCAACCAACTAACCAACCAACCCATCAACCAACTAACCAACCAACCAACCAACCAACCAACCAACCAACCAACCCATCAACCAACTAACCAACCAACCAACCATCCAGCCAACCAACCAACCCATCAACCAACTAACCAACCAACCAACCAACCAACTAACCAACCAGCCAACCAACCAACCAACCAACCCATCAACCAACTAACCAACCAACCAGCCAACTAACCAGCCAACCAACCAACCAGCCAACCAACCAGCCAACCAACATGCATCGCTGTAAGGGAAATGTTGTGGAACAAGCAAGAAAAGGTTTGTGCTGCAAGTTATAAAATATATAATAATTATTAGAGGACCTACACATGTGATAATGTTGACACAGTGCAGATAAAAGAAAGGGCATTAAAAAAAAATGCTTTTGTGCAAAATGTAGTAAAAATACATTACAAACTGCTCAGCTTCAGGGCAGCCAAGCGCATATCTGAGACAAGACGATTGCGTCATTATTTTTTTTTGCTTTTGGCTGTTTGCTTGTGTGGGAAGTGCTGCGAATACACTTTCTCTGGACTAGATATGAAAATACTCAAATGTTCCCTCAGTTATAATTAGCCCACTACTTGACAACCACTAAAAACACTGTTTAGAAAGAGAGAAACGTAAGTACGGATGAGACTGTTGCTTCAGCATCGGTCCTACAGTGATACAGCTGATTACCCGACTAATTCTTGCATGTAAACGTCTGAAAAGAAAGAGCAAAAGAGAGATGCAGCATGATTTCAGCGAACACACAGTATAATGCGGAATTTTCGAACTCGGCTACTTCTGTGCGCTGCAGCTGGTGTTTTTGTAGCACTACAGGTACTGTTTGACAGAGATGTGAGAGCACCTACACAGAAAAAACACCACAGAAAAGCCAGGTAGTGGGAATTATTCAGGGAACACAGCTTTTTTTTCCCTCAGGCAGTTAACTTACAAGGACAGATAGAACTTGATAAACCAAACAGCCCAACATCCCTGAGATCCCTGTTGTAGAGAACAACATTGATTTTCATGAGGCAGACTTCTAAATTTGACTAGAAGAATAAATTACACTCAAGGCAACTGTTTCAGGGTGACTCTGACCTACTTTTGAGTACAAAAAAAGTGTATTCATACAATTTCTGAGGTAAACTTAAGATTTAGTGCAGGAAAATGTAGCTCGTACTTGCAAAGCATTGATTATACAGCAAATTCTTTTGCACAACCAAACTGGATACTGATACCACTCTCATGTCGGTGTATTGGGTATGCTGCCAGGAAGTGATTAGCTTAGCTTAGCTTAGCATAAATACCGGAAGCAGAGGGAAAAAGCCGGCCTGGCTCTGTCCAGCACCTCTACAGCTAAGTAATCAGCATGATTTATCTTGTTTGTTTAATCAGTACAGAAACGTAAAAAATGACAATTTGTAGTTTTAAGGGGAGTTACTTGCTGTAAGGCACTGCTTCTTCTAGGCAAGAAGCAGTGACTGGAGTATTACCATCACTGTGAGGTTGGACGGGCATCAAGAAATAGTTACACTATGTCACTCCCTCAAAAACTGCAAATTATCGCTTTTACATTTCAGTTTGTGTACGAATTAAACAGAGATACAATGTGTGTGTAAGCTTTAGTGGTGCTGGTAGGTGGATTTTTTTTTTAAACTTTGGACAGAGTCAAGCTAGCCATTTCCACCTGTTTTCAGTCTTTATGCTAAGCTAAACGAATCCCCTCCTGGAACTAGATCCATACTTAACTCACACACATGAGAGTGGTATCAATCATCTCATCTAATTCTTGCCAAGAAGCCAAGAAGTGTATTTTCCAAAATGTCAAACCATTCCTTTAATGCAACTAACCCAAAGATATAACTATCCATTATACTAACTATCCAAAAACACCGTGTACCATAGCATCATTAGATGCAGTGAAGGTTTTTGACCATCTTGGACACCTTTGGAAGTATGAGCCAAATATTATATTCATGTATTTGTCAAATTAGTATACCCTTTCTCTTATGCATCTATTATGATTAAAATTACTCTACTTGCAACAAGGAACTAGGCAAGGATGTCCACGACTACCACTGAGTCAGCCAATAACAATGTATATTTGTAGTTTTCTGTCTAGTCTTACTCCCCCCAGACCCTGTGCTGTCCTGGTGATGTTCTTTTCTTTGCTGATTTTTCCTTTTGTTGTCTACACAAAGAAAGAAAAACATGAGGGAAAATCCTATGTAGCCTAACATGACCTCGTCTTGTACTCTACCACAACTGCAAAGCATTTCAGACTCACCTCTTTTTTATGTTGGGTGATACTTTTGCATGCAGGTTTTGAGTGGAGAGGAGTGACATGACATTCACAGTTTCTCACCCAATGCTGTAGACTGTAGCGGCCTCACACCACTATTCATCCCATTGTCTCTGATATCAATCAGGTAGTCAAAGTGTGTCTCAAGCTTGTCTGTGTTGCTCTCGTTTCTGACGCAAATAACTGCTCGACGAGAGGAGTGTTAAGAGACCGCTCCCTGGAATTGCCGCTCCTCTTGCTCACTCAGGCTTCATTTGACATGATCAGTGCAGAGGAAGCCATGTCTGATGCTTTACATTGGAAAGAGAAGTGAAACAACAGACAAAAAAGTGCCATATTCACATTGAGGCAAAAAATGTACATTCATTGTAGAGAAGTCTATAAAATGCTTATAATATTGCCAAGCAAGTGTGATGTTTTGGTAGTTATTTTCATACTTACTTACTTATATACCTACTATACTATATGTCACCTAGGAGTGAAACTCAATGAAATAGTTGCAGGGTGAGGGGGAAAACTCATTGTAATAGAGGAGAAATATCAATAAAAATATGCATTTTCATAATTTAATGTCTTTGTTGGTATTCTGAATGCCTCCATAATGTTTGTGTTGATAGTATTTGGCAGTGACCTCTTTATGCCACTGCTGTCTGCCATAAAAACAATAAAAAAATAACACAGTTTGAACAGAAATTGTTGGGTAAGGTCCACTGTATTTTTCTCTCATTTTATCAAGCTCCTCTCTCTTAAGGTACAGTCACATTAGCCTTGTGATTAACTAAACTGCCCCGCACTCAGCGCAGAGAAAGGACCTGGATGTCACAGTTCCGATGTGGATAATTAAGAAATATTGAGGACAGCAATCATAAACTGCACACAGAGGATAAGAGTGATGCTCTCAGTTTGTGGTCTAGGTAGCGTGACATTGTACAGAACAAGGTGATGACACAACACTAGATCAATGGCTTCTCCATCGCCAAGCACAGTGTACCACTTGGGACTGAAAGTTCATTCTGGACCTTTGAAAAAGTAGTTTAAAAATACGACTGAACGCTCCAGAAAATATAACGAATGGACTTTGAGGTGAGGTTGTTTTGTCAACAGTGTATCACTGTTTCCGTTAGCCGATATTTTATCACAGACGTATCGGTAACAGCGTATATCTTGGCCGATAAGTGAGAAGACGTGAGTACTGAAATGCCAAGTATGTTTGAGGTAGTTTAGAAACACCAATGCCCTTACATAGTTTGTCCACCAGAGGGCACTGACAAGTTTTTGGAACCAATATAATAGTATTGGCCGACTATCAACTAACTAGAAAGACAACTTGCTAACTGGCTAAAATGAATGTGAAGTCAAACTTTGTGGATTTGAGGCGAAATGTGTGATGGAGATGTGTCATGTCGTGAAAATTGTCCACCGACCCCATAATTAAAAATAAAATAGCAAACCCATTTTCTTTGGATTATGACTTACAGGCTACTCCGTACACAGATAAGTAGTAGCCATTGATTATGCAGTAGCTACTTAATCACAAACCAATCAAATGTATCACTTAGAACAGGAGCTGCATTAGTACGGCTTGCTGCAATCATAAAAGAGAAGCAGCACTTTCCTAATTTTCCTGACTCATGCAAAGGCAGAATAATTATGCATGATTCTTTCTTTGCCTGTAAGAGGTAGATATGCTACAGTGCTTCTTTAAGTGCATGTATTAGCAGTCTTGAGACACAAAGAAAGACCAGTGCTGTGAACCCTAACTCACTCTTTTATTACATAAAAAATCACCAGGCAGTGTGTATTGTTCCGTTTGGAATGGTTTGCATAGGTACAGTATAAAGCAATTATTGGTGTAGCTGACATTTAAAAGGGTTCACATTTATATAACATTGAAAACTGTGTATAGCATGGAATAACAGTGTATTGCATAAAATCTGCAGTTGCAACAACAATGGCAGTGTTGAAGGCCTTCTTACATTTGTGTTGGTTTTGTAGAATAAAAACCAGAACTATAATTTTTCTCTGAACTGAATCGCTGAGCGGAGGTCTTCATGACCCTCAACTCATTTTCATTTTTTGTTCTGTTTTGAAGGACACTATGAACATTTCACTTACACCAGTTGTTCCAGGATGATGACACTTTACAGACAAACACAGTATTTTCATTAAATGTTGTCATCGGGTAGGGTTTTTACAAGAATTGTGGCATTTGAGATGAATGGAGAACTTGTGGCAGTGACGAACTAGTGAAAAACTATTTGGGGAAATATGCTAGCTGTTCCCCCCATGCTTTCAGACATTGCTAACATCTTACTAATATCTCGAAATGGAGCCATTTGCACCATTATATGTCAAGAATAACACAGTGCCTGTAGGACAAAAATGCTGTTTGTGTTGACAAAGTAGTGCATCTGGAAAGGAAAGCAAACGACACAAGGAATGAGAGGGAATGCGATCAACATCACAGAAGTCATTAACATCACAGAAGTCATTAACATCACAGAAGTCATTAACATCACTGGGTCATTAACATAATAGGACTTCTTCACAGTAGACAGTGTGACTTGTGGCTCACTGACATGGCTCAGTGGTGCATCTAAATGGGACAAAGCCATGTCATCAGGTGCACCTGTGGGTCTCGTGCGATGAGAAGACCGAATGTTTCCTGGAACATGTCTATAGGAGTTCTACATCTGAGCAAGAACATTTCTTCTTCTTTATGATTTAGGCTGTTGGTGGTGGTGGGTGTGTTTTTACTGTACATACAGTAGAAATCTAACCTAGTACAGCTTTAAAGTAATAATTTGACATCTTGGGAAATACCCTTATTTGAGAATTCTCGTCAAGAACGCGAATAAGCATCCTTAGCCAAATTAAGTATGTCATAACCAAAAAACATACACCAAAATTACATCAGAAAAAATGGCTCCATTAGAACAGCATGTAACAAAAATCAAAAATGCAACACTGGAGGTGGATTAATGATCAAGTTGTTCAGTCCGTCTGTCCTCGTGACAGGGCGGGAATCCTCGGCCAAAACCAGGAGCAGGAAGCGCCTGGGAGGGAGGTGATTATTCGTGCTTGCGGCGCTGACTCCTCTCCTGATAGATCTGTTCAGTGAATGGTCTGCAAACACAGCAGAACAAACACATAATGGGACAATAAATCAGAGACCAGAACGCCGTACCACTCTGTGCCAGGACCGCGTGTGTGTTGAACCGTGAGGAATCCTGAGTGTGTGTGAATGATAGGAAGATGCCTTGTGTCTCCACATGTTCCTCCACTCCATTGCACATGAATGCACACACACTTTTGCACCACTCGTCCCCATATCAAACTAACAGCTGTACCGGAGAACAGCAGCTCCGTTCCTTGTGTGTAATTGAGGGGATTTGGAAACTAGCAGCTCCCTAATAGATGACAGAAAAAAAACTTTGACTGGAGCCAAAGAACAAGCCAGAGATTAGAGCTGCTGTCACATTTATTTGGCACTTGTTGACACCAGACCTCTGAATAACTAGACACATTTGAAAAGTGTGCAGGAGGTTCAAGGATGCGGGCTAGCCTTTTGTTACTTGTTGTGGGAAATATTTGTATATTCGTATCGAAAGCGCATTCTATCTTTTTAAGCTCTGTTATAAATGGCTAAAGGGGCGCCACCAGCTGGAGGGGCGAAAGAGGAGGAAGACATTTTGTGTAAATTATTTCACATAACCCAAATGACTTAAAGTAGTAGATGAAAGACTGTAGCTGGCGAGCTAACTGCTAACACACTAGCCAGGGATATGCTAGTACTGTCACAAGAGCTCCCCGAGCTTCTTTCTATTTTCTCTGCACTGGACCGAGACATTTTATTCTCAGGAGTGTACATTATTTCGTTCAATTAAGAGTTCAATTTAAAAGTTCTCTGAGCTAACAAACTGTCACTTAGCAGTAAGCAGGCTTGTTAATTGTAGAGATTCTACAGAAACGAATCGATTTCACCGCAAACTTTTGCCATTTTAGACTCAAAAGACTCACAACCAGGATACTCTGTGTGTATGTGTGCAGGTAGTTACTCACTTCGCCCTGAAATAAACATGAAAGTATTGATGTCTCGAGCCAATCCAGGCATTTTTTATCAACATTCAAACTGCTCCGAGAATGACAACTTTTGTAAACGGCCAGTTCCGCTCGGTTAATACACTGACTGCACAGTGTTGGAAGCGAAACACTAAAGCCCAAAGTAAATAAGCTGCAGCCAGCAGTTTCAATCAAGTGAGCAATGTGAGTCACTTTGAATCTATTTAAAGCAATCTTTTGCAGGTGAACCACAGCTCTAAAATACTGCTGTTGGTTGAAAACTTTAGTATTTTGATCATGCTGAAGTTGAGGGGAGTCTGTCTAAATCCTGTACAGACATTTCTGCAACAGCAGATATTATAAAAAATAAGGACACTATACAAAATATTATAGGAAACCATCAAAGAAAAGCTGTGACGCATGATACATTTTCTTAACATATCTAAACTGCTTTACTAATTTAGTGCAGGCCTATTTTAGGCTAAAATGTAGAAATAAATAATGAACAACAGAATTAAGATAAATATTGAAGCATAAAACGTGGTCAGGACATCCACAAGTGAAAGTCAGATACTGTCTCAGTCTCTGTCACCTCAGTACAGAAATGAATCCAGGAGTCTCCTGCATAGACAATCAGAAATAATGTCAGAAGGTTCTATACCACATCCCAAATATTATTAAAGCCAGGAAAAGACTCATAACAGGGACTCTAGTGTGCATGTAAACACACTCATTTACAGACTATGCTTTGTTGATGACAAGACACCCACCCAGACCAGATCATTTATAATTAAATTATTCCGAATAGATCAATCCTCACAAGGACACTAGAGGAAGTCAAGCCTAATGCACCAAAATGAGCCTTTAAGTTTCCTCGAAGGATTTCATAATAGATGGGAAGGTATGAAAAGTCATTATTTGGTGTCAGCTTTCACCACTGCATCTCACTTTGTATCTCTATAGGTGATTATGAGCTAAAAAAGCATTGTCTGAACTCCCCATTTCCACTCACAGTGTGGTTCCTGCATCTGTCCCATTGGTGCCTTTACCCATTCCAGTCACTGTGTGAGGTAATATCCAACCAGACACCTTGCTATCCTCGCACAGTTTATCTAAATGAGATCATTCAGAATCGATGCCAGAATAGAAAAATAAATATAGCACATGAATCTTTTCCCCAGTCACGGTGTGTGGTAAAATCTGGCACCTGCCTTTCCCTCAATTCACAGTATCGGGCTAAATGACACAATTGTGGATCTGCACTGCCAGAAACTGCTGAAGCGACACGCACACCTGTGCTGTCATTCACAGTGTGTATTAATGAGTGACATTATCAGAAAAGTGTGCCACCGCGCTGCTGTGGCTAGCCTCTCTTTTCCTTTTCAAGTTTAATGAAAGACTCAGCTAGACAAAAGTGGCTAAATTTTTTCCTACCAACACCTGGGCGACTTTTTAGCAGCAGAAATATGGGTGAGAAGATGTGAATAAAACAACCAAAATAACCATCAGGGGCTCGACGAGGTAGGAAATGGACAAAGAGGGCTCGTCAGATGTAATTTGCTGATTTGTATTGGACTCAATTTGCTTCTGATTGTGTGTTTATGGTGACCGTGTGTGTCTGGCTTTTGAACCTTTTATTTGTGTTCTTATAATGGAGTCCTCAATATAGTGAGTTAATGATAAAGGATGATGTGTTTAGGTACAACCATGTGCATCTGTGTGCCATTAGTGTGCACATTTGAAAAGCTATTACTCTGCCATGTTGTAATGCAAAGGACAGCTGCACAGTTAACACATATACATACAAAACGAACACATATACAACTGCTCTGAAGATGAGAGGGCATTGCACACGCACACACACATGCACACACACACACACACACACACACACACAGACATATATATAGGCTTAATACTCATGTGCACATAGCAGCTGCTTCCATGCCGAGCGCTCTCCCTCATTTGTGACTGGCTTATGCAGTCGCAGCATGTTTGTGTATTTCTGTGTGTATGTGGGTGTGTGTATTTCTGCCCGCATGTGTCTCTGCAGACAGATGTCCAAAATTAGGTCACTCATAACTGTTTTTTAGGTCTTATCTCGTAATTGCCATGCACGAGCAGGAGGAGGAGGAGGACGCGAGGGAGGAAGGGCTGACCAACAAGGCTTTTGACGTGTGAAAAAAAATCCAAAAAAAAATCTGAACACCTCTTTCAATCCGTCTTTTTTGTCTATCTCAGCTTTTCGCAGAACTAATGAATGTTGGTGCTCAATAAATAGAGACGACATTTGAGAAGAAAACACAAGGTAAGAGGAAGAGGTGGTGGGAGAAGAGTGGTACGTCATTTTCCTACCCAGGTGGTCACATCAGGGTTGTAACAAGCCCCTATGTCTAAAAAACTATGTTACCTTGCGGTTGAGTGACAATTAGTGGATGAGCTCTCATTTTACAATTAAGTAATCACAATAGTACAAATATTTACTGTAGAATTTGAATCAGTTACACTTCATGCGTCTTTGGCCGATCAGATAGCTATCAGATATCAATAAAGCTAAGTGTAAATGATTCTAAGAAGCATTGTAAGTATGTATTGTATATATGCATCAAGTGTAACTACATTGCTGGAGATGATGTCTGTCTCACTCTTAGTCCATCTATGTGTTTGTGTTAGTTTTTGTATAGTTGATAGCTAGCTAGCTA
The DNA here is from genome assembly GCA_008360985.2 of Macquaria ambigua. NCBI lineage: Eukaryota > Metazoa > Chordata > Actinopteri > Centrarchiformes > Percichthyidae > Macquaria > Macquaria ambigua. The sequence goes on along the minus strand of VMKM01001139.1, from coordinate 19,716 downwards.
GCTGTTATCGCTAACTGGTGTGTGCACAAATTCTTATTCTGGAGGTTTTTTTTGGCAGTTACCAAACAGTGCCAGGTGCACTGCCACTACTCTCTGGGCTGGATTGGAGCTTACACTGATTTGTGTGTAACCCGGGACAACCAAGATGGATGCAATCAGATTTGTGATCTGGCCAACGGACACACATGCATGTGGCTAAAGTGTATTAAATCACATCCAGATTTTATCTGGATACAAAACATGTGAAATGACAAGTGCAGTATAATTCAGGCCCTAGGGTATATTGACACACAGACCCGAGATCTGTAGCAATAGATTGAGATCCTACTCAGACCCAGTCAGACTAAATATAATTTGGACCTGGCCCAACTTGGGTTCTGGGTAGAGTCTTGGTTACAAGGAACCTAGAGTACCCATGAGGACCACTAGTTTGTGGGGAGATAGATGTGTAGAGCTAAAAGAGAGAGCCGTTTATATAGGAGTTCAACAGGGAAGGATTTTGGGTCCCCTGCTGTTTTAATTGCATGTTAATGATTCTGGCACCTACTTGTGAATGATCAGATTTCATTTGCATATTGGGGTGCATTCCCCCCTGTACACAAGTAATTAACCAAATGCATTTTATTGACAATTGTGAACAGGATCTGAGACAAAGAAAGACTTACCCCTCAAATCTTATCGCCACCTTGTAAGCCACGGCTACTATAGCAGTCAGGACGAGACCAACAGGACTGGCACCACTGTAGAGAGAGATGAAGAGAAAAAGAGTGAGACGGATGGGTTAGGTTATTTTGTGTACAACACGATAAGTATTTGATATTTGAACCACTTCTTAGTGGTACCCACTTCAGGCTGTCTGTCTGATGTGAAGAATGTAATGATAGGAAGCAAGAGAGAAATAGAAATACATTAAGAGCACAACAGAGCAAAGACAGCAGAACTTGAGATTGAACTAAAAATCAAAAATCTTTGTGTCCATCCCAAAGACTTTCCCCATGCTTTCAAAATAAACAAAAAAATAAAAAAAATAAAATGTGAATTGCACAAACAGCACAGCTGAAGCGAATAATTAGCTCCCTGAATGAGAAGAACAGAGGAGTGAAACTGGATTATTTAAAGAGGTTGTTTGATGATATAGTCAGTGATAAATAATGTCAGAGTAAATATAAAATAGTAAATTCAAATACATTTTAAGAAAATGAATAATTAAAAAAAGACCCTTTTAAAAAAAGACCCTTTAAAAAGACCAATTTTTAAAATGAGTTTCAAAAATGGTTCGCCCTGTAGTTCATCATTGTGGATAAAAATAAACACACACAACACACTGACCTACATATACCTGATTGGAAAGTGACATAGTGACACAGATTCATTGTATGGAAAAAACATAACATAAAACATAAAAAAAAAACATGTAGGCGCACTTTCATACAGAATTGCACACAGACTTGCATGATGGAGTTAATGCATGGGCATAATTGAGTAAAAAACCTGCGAGTGCTGGACTAAAAGCACTCTCATTTGGAGCAGCAGTTTGAGTAATAAAAAGCTATTATCTGAAATCACTGTAGACACATATCGCATGTTTAGTATAAAAAACTACATGTGATCTGGTAACATGTGTGACCTTAAACAGTCCACAATGCTTCCTTTTCTCACCACCACACCTATTGAATCTTACCATTGCCATTAAGGCAAAGAAAGAAGCATAATCACATGAATCAGAACAACAGCACACAGTGGGGCAGCTAAACAAGACTTTGCTGATGAGGCTTATAAAACCGTCCACCCTGACCTAGTTAAGGAGGCAGTAATGGAGGCACCAGAATACAGAGAAACAAGTCCATTTAGTGCTTTGCTTAAGGCCAGTTAGAAAAGAATACGTAAAAATGAATGTCTTACTATGGTTCAGTAATAACAATAACATTTAAAGAACATTATGCTTTGGAGAAAAAGTAGATGTTTTCTTTTAACTAGCTAGCAGCTTGGTTCTATGGACGTCAATGTTGGTCAGTAGGTCTGTCGGACTGAAATATCTCAACAACTATCTGATGGATTGCCATAAAAATTTGGTACAGAAATTCATGGTCCCCAGAGCATGTATCCTATTGATTTTGATGATGATGCCCTGCCACTAGAGGTAAGGTTCACTGATGCAGTTGATCATTTTGTTTTGTATTAAAATGTCTTGATGGATTGGATGGATTGCTATGAAATGTGATACTGACATTCATGTCCCCCTCGGGATGAATTTCAGCAACCCTTAACCTTTTATCTAGCGCCATCATCTGATCAAAATTTAAAAAAAAATGTTATGCCAATCCTCTGGGGAACACGAATGTCTGTACAGAATTTCATGGCAAGAGATGGACGAGATATTTCAGTCTGGACCAAAGTGATGGACCGATCAACAGACCAGCAGACTGACATTGCCATCTCGAGAGCAACGCTGCTAGCATGGCTAAGAAACTAGTCCAGATATCACTGTAGTGTTTATATTATTATTATTAATTTGAAAATCCAGTTCATAGGGGACGCCAACCTAAAAGTTGCTATTTAAGAATTTCTCACAATTAGTGCAAAGTTGGGGCACAAACAATTCCTTGTGCAAACCCCAAAATTATCTGCATGGAAAGATACCACTAAGGATAGGAAGAAAAATATCTTTTTGTAATTTGGGTGAACTGACCCTTTAATGGGCTAGGAGGCAATTCCAGGCTGACTTCTTAGTTAGTCAATTGTGTTAGTGTGTTAGTTACAATTGTGATCATCTTTAGCCTTACTTAAAATCTCACCGACTTTATGCTCACAGTTGGAATGCAGTGCCAATATTTTGCTTTTCTCCCTGGAGAACCATAAACCAGGTCAAGGCATGTGAAGTGATGCAAGCTTTGGCACTACCTGTGGTTTTCAAAAATTACTTCTTTCAATTCTTTTGACTGCCTTTGACCTTTTTGAAGATCACAGGGGCCACAGAAAATGGGACATGGACACACACTGGGAGCTTTCTGTTCAGAGATTTAAAATACGAGGTCAGTACTGTATGTTAGAATCTGTTAACTTCCGCTCGAGAAAGAAGTCTTTAAATTTTGATTCTGACACCAAGTCTGACATTTACTATTTGTATCTGCGATTTCATATTTGGCAAGCAATATTGAATACTATTCCACAGGTTACTGTGCTGGACACACATCTCTCTCTGTAACATTTGAGTGTCGCATCCCTTTCAGTCCATAGTGTACGTTAATGGCAGGAAGATGTGAACAAAACTGTCGAATCTTTGAGCAGTTCTCTTGTGACTTTAGATTTCTGTGTCAGTTCAGTAACAACTGGGATTACAATCGATTCACGACTTCAAATTCAACACACAACACTGGCTTCAGTGAAGCCCACTCTTTGTGACACACCAATCTGACACAATGATGAGTCAGTAGACCTTGTGTGGCAATCTCTATTTACAACTGACCCATATTACAAACTGTCATAATTACAAATGACAAAACCGAAACTGGTCAGACCATCGGCTGACTTGCTTGTGCCAAATTAGAAAATAATCCCCAGTTCCACCAGTTTTCTCTTTTCTTCTTCGGATTCAATTTGTCCTAGACTTTGTCAGCTATGGGAAAAAGAAGTAGAGCGTTTCTCTACAGTAACTCATGACACAAATCTTTTTGTATGTTAGCTCTTTGGTTTGGCTTTGCGCTGTGAATAAGGGAGATGACTTTTTGAAATTTCACTGTTACATGGTTTGTTATATGATATGATGATCAAGCTTACAATCATATGAACCACAGATAGAGCAACTGTCAGTTGATATTAGAGTAGTGGTATAATTTTCCATTCTGTGCACACGTCTAGCTCGCACATGTCTGTAAGTCTGAGTCTGAATGCTGTTATCTAAATCTGTATGGAAATCTGCGTCTATGCACATGAATATGCACCATGTGTTGTGTTTCCATATGTGCTGTCTGTATGAATCCGGCTGCAGACGCTCATAAGCTGGCAGCGTTTAAAACAAGAATTTGGACAAGACACTGAACAGATGGGGGAAAAGTTAAATAATTTGCTCACTCGGCTCAAGTTACCCTGTCTTATGCAGTATGTACTGATACCCCTGGGTCAAAAGTTAACGCCCTTCTTGATTAAAAATTGATAAGAAAATTGATAACAAAAGGGCAAAAACGTACCTGTAGTATCTATTGCAGACCCGAAGAATGAGGGATAAGGTTTAGTAATCACATGTACTCACAGAAAATACTTGACTGATATGTTGCACTGTTGAAAACATTTGCATAGCATGCCCACCAGAGGTGAACCTTCATTATATGGTCTGCAGGAATATGTAGTTCATATGCTAACCTCTGTGGTTTTCTTGATAAATGTCATTAGTAGAGCTTGTTTTTGGACAGTATTCAACTTGGGATAAGTGCTTGCCTGCTGATGTGGGGGCAGAAAGGTCCCTGCACACACATGCTGATCCAGATACTCACACACATTCACAGATAATGCTCAAGGCAGGAGTGTAGCAAAACACAGCCAACTGAGGTTTACTTGCAGATTAAATGAAGAACTCTCTCTTCCGCCGACTGTCAAACTTCTCACTCTTTCACATACCGGTAGTCCACTTAGGTTCAGAAATCTGAGAACACATTTACAGATTCTTTTACACATTTATAAATCTGGGTACACATTTACAGACTGAGATACAGCTAGTCACTGCCATTGTTGTATGTAGGGCTGGGCGATGTGGCTGAAGTCAATATCAAGATGTTAATAACAGTGTTTCTGCTATATTGATACATATATAACAGTATGAGAAATGTATGCAAACTCACATATAAAGTAACCAAATTGCTGCTTAATTCAATTTCTCAATTTCTACCTGTTGAAAGGGAGTTTTTCCTTGCCACTGTCGCCTCGTGCTGCTCATGGCGGGAACTGTTGGGTCTCTGTAAATATAAAGAGTCGGTCTAGACCTGCTCTATATGAAAGCGTGCCCTGAGATAACCTTGTTATGATATGGCGCTATATAAATAAAAGTGAAATTGAAATTAATTACATGTATTCACACTCATACTCTCCTTATAGCTCGCACACAAACACAAACATGCTTCCTAATTGACAAGCAGCAGGCAGATTGCGTGCGCTTTAAGTGCCAAGTGTGCTGTTATTCACTATTGCCTGTTTTCTACTTGCTGACCTCTGGGAAAAGCCATGCAGTCACAATCACGCAGTGTGATTGAAGGAGTTGGAGAATGAGAGCTACCACACACTGACCTAGTTTTGAGAAAAAATGGAGAAGTAAATCTAAACTACAACCCTGAAATCAAAGAAAAACGCTCTCATACACAAAACACTTACACAGGAAAAATGCATCTTTTCTCATTTCATCACCCCATCTTATCACGTCTACAGTCCTCAGAGAGCCCCACTGCTGTCCAATCTGCCCTTGACTGACTGAAAAACTGTATGAAAACAGAAAACACGATGTCTTCATTATATGGAGAGAATGTAGATCCACAGAGATAGTGGTGAGGAAAACACCAGCATGATGGAAAACCTGATATACATCACATTGTTTCTTCTTTGTAGTATTTGTGAAATTTTATCAACTAAGTTAATTTACTCAAGTACCGTACTTAAGTACAGTTTCGAGGAACTTGTACTTTTTATTCCACTACATTTATTCAGTCAGCTTTAGTTACTTTTGCATATTACAGTTCTACATACAAAACCGAAAATCATGTTATATGCATTGTTATAGATTATAAGTAGTTACGTACTTAAAATAAACCCCACCTCAGACAGTTACACCATAATGCATCAGCAATAATAAATGATTAATACTGTATGTATGAGAATAACACTGACTGGAGTCATTCTGGCAGCTTGCCTATTCAAACGGTTGCCTATTTACACATCTGCCTCAAAGTAGCCAGATGCACATCAGTGTCTATCTTGCAGGCTGTAGCCAATCCTGTAATCTTCCATGTAATCTGTAATGCTTACTGCAGACAGGAGAGACTTTTAATAAATTATAAATAAAAATTAATCTTGCAATCAGGCATTGCCTCCTCCCAGGCCATGACTGTACTGCCCTAAAACAGAACCATGCCATGAGCTTTGTGGAGGGTATAAAATGGAAAAGAATATAGTTAAAAACACATTATTAAACTACCTTACACCTGCGGCCTGTTGATCAGTAACACTCAGACCACTGTTAACTCAACAGGTGCTCACATTTCAAGATCTCTTAACAAGCAAGCCAGCCTGCCCTCATGTGCTGTGATTGTTTACCTTGAAAATAAATACAAAGCTCATGGAGCTAAGGGTGAAGTAGGAGGAGGGGAATGGGTGGTGGTGGGGTGAAAATCACAGTGAGACGCGCTGCTGGGTAAAAGATCTGAATGCTTGACATTACAAGACGTTCATAAAACTTTGACCATCCACTTATGCACTTCCTTTGCCTGATTAGAGGAATATGATGATCATGTGTCATGTTTAGCAAGAAATTTCAACTGGGGTTAGAATTTTGTATAATTGGAAAAGCGATTGAACAAATAAGGCCCACGGGGAGTAGATCGATTTTTTTTCTCTATGGCTGTATAGCTGGGAGATGACGGCAACTTCCAATTTATTATGAAAACACTTACATATAGGTTTAAATATTGGTCAGAGGAGAAATTCAGGACAGCTCCGGCTACAGCACGATCCACTGAGTGATTCTCAATGACGGAGAAATCCACACAAATGTCTCCACTTTAAAAGTGCTGCAATTATCCTACCTAAGACTGAGAATAAATGCAGGGTGCAGCCATGCAGTTAGAGAGAAGGTTAGAGAAGGACATGTGGAGGTGGTGGAGAAGGACACTAAGACAGAGGGGAATCTGAGGTGTCAGAGTTTTGATTTGTTTTATTGCAAATTAGAAATGAGTCTACACAAAGAAAAATAAGTGTAAGAAGAGAAGAAGAAGAAAATATAAAAAAACATTTTTTTATGGTGTTTGACCCTGATTCATCACAAATACGGAAAGCTCCAAAAATGGAATTGCGCACCTCACTGGGCGTCGCCTCTGATGTGTGATTGACAAGTCATTAATTAGCAAGTTAGATGGGACAGAAAAGCGACATGCCAACCTCTATGTAGCAGTGTATCATGCATTACAGGAAATGTCTGTCAATGTTGTTTTCATACCCTAAAAATCCCATGCATCTCATTCTAGGTGAGGAAGAAAAAGGATAATTATATGCGGTGTCTATCAGTTGTCTATTTTTAGCCAAGATTCGCACAGCTTTTTAAGAGTAAAATTCAAGAACCTTTCAAGCACTTTCAAGGTACCTGAAACGAAACTTTCTAGAATCTCGAAGCCTTTGTCATCCCATCCAAATTGTTACTATAAATGCCAGAAGACAACAAACAAATATGACGACGGGATCATTTCATTTAAAATATTAAAAGGTTTTTGGTTTACATGAGTGATTGTGTCGATGATGAAACACCAGATTATGTTGAAAATAAAGCATTTTTCAAGGAGTATATTCAAATTCAAGCATATCCCTAACCTTGAAAACATAACGGTTAAAATTAAGTATTTTCCAATCTTTCAAGACTTTGTACAACCCTGATTCATGTTCCCTCAGGATGAATTGTTATAACCTTTCATCCAGTCCCATCATCAAGTCAAAATTTGGGAGTGGAGTGGTTTCGCCCAGAGCAGACAGTAACCTTTTGAAACTCAGAGCGTCATTGTTCTCTCTCAATCAAAGATACCGCTCCATCCCACAAGCACAACACATGATAATGGTCCATGAGGTAACTGAAGGGCAGCATTCTCCACACTGTCAAAAGCTCTTGTAATGTTATGGCGATAAAACAAATGAACTGTCTCACTTTAGAGTGGACTGGAGGGGTTTTTATTAAGTGTGAGAAAAAAAGCAAGTGAACTGGGGGTAAATACTTGAAATAGCTAAATAGCTTGTTTATGCATTTGCTACACTGCTGCTTGAAGATTTTCATTACATCATCAAACCCCAGTTTTGATACTATTCACGGCCAGCATTTTTCAATATTATATTATATAACATGAGCAACACAAAGAACAGCTGAGGTTGATGGAAATGTCATTGGACAAATTCATATGATGATGGCATTACATGAAACATCAGCTGATCAGGGGAACATGAAAGCCTATACTAAATGTAATGGTGATCCATCCAATAGTTTTTACCATTTTCATAACCTACTTTCCTAAAACTTGTGTACATTATATTGTTGCATGAAAAGTGCTGATCAGCCTTAAATTACGTTTTTGAGTCATATTTGTCTGTAAATATTAAGCTGTCAAGCGCAAATATGATTATCTTATATTATGACATATGCACCCTACAAAACACAGTACAAAAAGTAGCAAAAAAAGCAGAACTGTACATTAGGACTACTCCTCCAGTTTGGTACCACAGTCCTTTTTCTGCAGCAATTCTCCATGCAAAAATAAATGATATGTAACCACAAAAAGGAATAGCATTATGCAGCAATTTTACCTCCCGTCTTATTTATTTAGCAACACGAGTCCAGCTCGTGTTCATGTATTACTCTAAGTGCATCTGCTGTCCAGGTCACACAGAGAGGCCAGTAAGTGGCCTAATGTGTGGCAAAGATTGTCTGGCACAGCGAGGGGGCCTATGGGAGAGGATGCAGTGTCTGTGTGAGTTTTTTCGCCTTCTGATGTTCTTCAGTTGTATCTGCATGGAGTGTGTTCTTTGTGTGTGTTTGAGGATGTGACAGAGGTCCTTCAATCACAGAGAATAATGTACTTGAGGGTTTTATTGCTTTTACATCACAGTTAACAACATATCTGAAGTACACATTAATAACAAATGAGAGAAAACAAGAAAAATCACCAAGATGTGACAGTAAGTAATAGATATGTATAAATTAAAGGCACCCTATGACGTTTTTGACCACTAGTGGCGCTGTAGAGCAATGTACCTGTATAGGTGGTATCTCGTGTTCTACCAGCATGCACTTAAAAATGCACATACACTGCACGAGCATTAGTGTAATGTGATACACATTTCTGCTGAGAGCAGAGGGTGGTACTGCTAATCGACAATAGGTATGTATGGAATGTGCCATTATATATATAGCAATGCAACAATAAAAGGAGAAGAAGAAGAAGAAGAAAAAGAAGAAGAAGAAAAATGCAAGCTGAAGTATACAATGCACATTTTAAAACTTTAAAAAAAAGTAAAAGAGATTGAGGTTGAGATTGAAAGTTCATTCCTGACCTTGAAAACAGCACTTGACTAAAGGATCTTAACTCAAGGTCTACTTACTCACCTCTCCTAGAGCTTTTGACCATATCACATGGTCCTTATCAACAGATGGAGTACGCTCAGTTGTAGTGGAACTGTAAATGTTCAAACTATCCACTATTTGGAGCACTTTTAGGTCGAGAATGAACTCTCAAGCTCAACTTTTAAAGCTGCAAAAACAGATTTTTTTTGGCCACTTGGGGGCAGTGGAAACAAGCTGTGAGCACAACGCTGATATATTATCACCATTTAAATTGATATGGCAAACTTGCAAACAGTCGCTTATCTACACATCCAGCAGACAGTGCAAAATTAGCATTCATGTGGGGTCTTGTTTGTGTCCACCTGCTGGGCAGGTAGTGTACAGTGGGTTTAACTAAACTTTTCCATTAAAACAGCTGCCTGCTGCGGGCAAAAAAGATGGTATGAGTGTGAACCAGAACAGTAAAGTTGCAGGCTGGGAAATCAAAACAATGAGCTTAAAGATGCTATAAAGCTCTACAGAGCTGAGGGGAACTGCAGAGTTGGGTGATATAATATAAAATAATATAAAAATGTTGATTTATAGCTGCTTTAAGTCATAACATAGATGAAAAATCCGAAATCCGAAATGCATTCAAAATGCTATTAAGGCTTTAAGGATACATATAATGCATTAATTCATGAATCTAAAAACATTCATCATCTGGCACCATAAAAATCTGAGTGATTTGGACATTACTGAAGCAGTGGAGACACACACATACAGAACAGGTCGAGGCAGAGGCTGCTACTGTATCACAACTGAACAACAGAGTGGGAGAGAAAGATGGAGATAACTGGAGGGACACAGGTGAGAGAGAGATACAGCGAGAAGAGGTGGCAGTGAAATGAGTCGATCATTGGTTTGCTGAAAGTGAATTAAATTCAAAGTAGAGAGAAAATTGGGTCAAATTAATCACAACAAAAAGGACTATAGAGACAGTAAAATTAGGAATGGAGTCCAGACTCTGTGTGAGGAAGAATGGGGGGCTAATAGCTTTCATCGGCGGCTGGCTCGTCAGCCCTGGAGCGCTCGCCTGGCAACTACACACGCCGGGCTCCAAGAGATGTGGTCATAGTTGCCATAGAGACGAGGCACACGTAAAAGTTACCTCCCTACCTTTTTCAGGAGGGAAGTGATTTGCAACTTGGAGAAAACAACATTTTCCATTTGCAGGCCGGCTTCTGCATGCCCTCACTTTATTTAGAATGCCATTTGACGCACACCGGCGCTTTGCCAGCCAGTCGATGTGCACAAATTAAATTCAATTTACCTTAATTTAATTTAATTCGTGTGTTAACAACTCCTCAAGTAATGGTTAATGACGAACCTGGTAAAAATAACTTGATGTATTAGAGCCAATCTCAGCTACTGAGCTCTGCAGAGACATTGTTGACCACAGATACATTCATGAAAGTGACCTCTCCTCCTTTCCAGACACAGACACACACACACACACACACACACACACACACACACACACACTTACATGAGTGCCAGGCCGAGGTAGTTGGCAGTGCTGCCCCAGTACATCGGGTTCTCTGTGATGTTGAAGGGAAAGCCTGTCACCTTCTCATCCATCAGGATGCCAAAGTAATCACCTGGGAAACCAATACAGACACACACACAGGGGGGTTAATGTTGTAACAGGCTGGGACCAGATACTTTTTTGACTATATTTGACACAAACGCTGCATTTCATAACTAAAATCTGTCAAGTTTTCTACCCACTTTTCCTGTTCAGTGATGCAGGAGGCTGGAGCCTATCCCAGCATGCACTGAGCGATTAGCAGGGCAGATCTCTGGAGGTGCATTGGTTCCAAATTTGACTCCAGACACCAGTTTATCAACCAGATCAGTTGGAGAGGGATTCAGTGCTAAACCTGGTGGACTGTTTCACACTGTTGCCATGGTTTCCGCTGAGTAATCAACCTTGATGTCTTGTTTTAAAATCAGACCCGACAGATTTTGGTCCGCTTGTCATGCTACAATTATTTTTGACATGTTTCTGACAAACAGCTGACACTGAAGTCAGACTGAGGATGCACTGCCAGGGAACATGATTTTGGCACCACACAGCCTTGTTAATGCTACACTGTCTGCCTGCCCCACCGTCACCTGGCTGTTACTGATGTCAGCAATATGACCGCATGGATATGACCTCATGCGAAAACTCTGGAGTGAAAGTTTGATTATTGTACCAACACTTGTGGCAAGAAATGAGCCGGAAAATATTAAACTGAAATTTGAATTCTTCTCACCTTTTGTGTATGTGTCTTGTGCACGATGTCATCCTAATGTAAAGTCTATGGGCCGAGCGAGACCGAGCAGGCGTGGCCAGCAGGAGAAACACTAATGCACATGTGCAGTGGGCCGCACAATGCAATGGAAGCAAACCAGGAAGCAGCGAAACCTTGGCTTATGGCGAGCAATTTTCATTCAAATGATTAGGCGCCACCTTGAAGTCTGGTATCCAGTTCCTATAAAACATCCATGTGTCATACTATAAAGCCTACGAAAGTTGATACAAGACTCCCCCCATTTTTTAAACAAGCTCATGTAGTGTATGCTTGTAGCTATCAACCTTTAGCGATTTTAGCTGTCCCTTTACAACATATAGTATTTGGGAGGACCCATCCTGTTTATATTCCACTTGGAAAGCCAGCAAGCTAGGTTAACTGGCATCCACTCGGAAAGATGAAGCCAGATAGCTTAGCTTGCTAACGTTAGCTCTGTTTCCCTACTACTAAGCAACAGCTAACAATGTCGGCTCCCCAGCTGGTTAACTTTCTGTGTAGTCATTGCAATTGAACTGATATTACAAACTATTTTTTTGTACCCATCCACACAGTTGCACCAATCAAATTAAAGCACCAACGTTGTCAGTCGGTACCAAAAATTCACGCTTCCTGGAGAACACACAGGTAGGGAGCACCGTCTCTGCAGAACAATAAATATTTGGGGAAAGTAGAAAAGTCGAAAGTCAAAACAAACACCAGGCATATGCCTACTGATTTCTAAGCAAGAATTCAGCTACATTTTTCAGTAGAAGTCATTTTAGCATGTTTATTCGGTACTGGAGGCTTGGATGTCAAACAAGTGTGTGTGTGGTTACTTGTGCAGTGGGGGTCTTTAGCCAATAAAAAATTGGGGGCAGCTGCACGACTGTGACCTGGGCACTTTCTATTGTTTGCTATGTAATAAGTTCCCCAGGTATTGTGCGTAAGCACACATGAACATTCAAATACTTCCTTTATGCCTGTCTCATCCACCCACCCACACACACACACACACACACACACACACACACACAATCACATTCACACAGGCTTCCAGTAGATAAAAGTGATCTGTTGAATTACACATGTGGTGCTGCTGGCCCTGTCAAAGAGAGGCTGTTTATGCCCAAGTTATATAACACTTTTCATTATGTATGCTCATTTTAACATCACAAGTAGGGCAGGACAAAAAAGAGATTATATAAACAAATGTGTTTGGTTTTGAATGGAAAACCAGCTGTAATTGGCCTTCAAACAATATGCCAACCTCATTTTTGACCTCCAAAGTGACCACCCGTAACCCATTCAGATTTGAAAGCCAAGCATGACATTTTTTTTTTTGTGTGTTCCTGCGTAACTGTTGTCTCATTGTGGTTGTGAAAATGGGCAACCTGGATTTGCTCAAGAGTAGTGGTAGCACCGAGGTAGCCTAGAGATTAGAGAAGTGGGTCTGTGGTCAGTAGGTTGTGATCGGAGTTTGGATCCTGGGCCAACTGGCCAATACGGTAACACTCTGTGTGTAATTTGATTGTGATTGGATCTTTGTTTCTGCCCCTGTGCCATCAGTTGGAATCACCAGGTCACAGTGACTCAAGGGGCTTAATATAGAACAAATAAGACACATCAAATTACAACACACACCCACAGGCTATATCTTAGAGGTAGGTAGATCGTGGTGAGGCATAAAAATCATCCCCCCACATACACACCCTTATCCAGAGTAACTTAAAATGAGCTCAAAAGTAAAATAAGTAAATAAATATGGAAAATATTTCCCAGATCACCATGTTGGAAACAGCTAATGAGAAAAGCAAAGGTTATCAGTATGTAACAATGAATGATCTCATCCCACAGCAGAGGTATATTAACAGCTGATAATTTCTGATTTCTTGCAGCACTGAGAGGAGTATAATGCGTGAATGCTGTTTAAACATGTTTATTGGTTGTTCCATGCAACATTTTAGAACACTGTGTTTTGTACGTCATTGTTTTCTAAAAATATGCATGCTGTTTCTTAAATAACCCAGCATCAAATATTAACCAGTGGCAGTGCATTTAAATTAAATCAATGTTGGCTTAATAGTTAAGCCAAACAAGGACGAGAAGTCCTAAAAGCAGCTAAGCTGATTTTGTAAATGTCCAGAGCTAACTACAAATGCAACCCGCGTGGTTTAATATTTTAATAACACTCACAACTCTTATAGCTTAAATATTCAGTAGCAATGACAGAACTTAGTAAAACATTGCTAATTTTCTTTTAGCCTCAGCATCTCACACACTTTATTTCTTCAATGGACAGATAAATATTATGGCCTATAGGCAGCAGCCAAGGTTGCAAATGGGTATGAAGTGGATATACGGCAATGGTCTGGGCATCCTGATACAGTTTATAGAGCTATTTGATAGAGAATCCCAGTGTGTATCAAAGAGAGACTGCATTTTTATTTTCTACTCTGTGCTGCAAAGTAATGTTTCCCTCTGGGGATACTGAACATTTTCTATGTACCACTTTTGCAATTCAGCAACAACTTGTCCTCAACTCCTCTCACCTCAGTTTTCTGCACTACTGTTATCTGTTTTCTGACCCCGTGTGTGTTCACATATGCCTGGGAAACTTCTCTATTGGCTGATTACTGGCTGGGTCTGGTCTCTGGTGCTTCTCATCAGTCACGCTGTTGTCCTTGAAGAAAAACTTTGCCCCCGTTTATGCTTTATAGACTTTAACGAGTCCCTTCTGATTGGTTTGCTCGATCTGCATACAAAGTGGACTCCTGTTCTCTCTCTCTCACACACACACACACACACACACACACTCCTGCCAACTCCTGTCACCACCTGCAGCTCCTGCTGCCTCCCCTCTGTTGTCACAGTTGGGGAGAGATGGACTGAGGGCATTTCAGTACAGTGACGGACCAAGATGGTGCAGGAGCTGAGACACAAAGTCTGGATCTTGGAGATGACTCAGTGAAATGACTGACCTAGAAACTAGAAACCAGAGCTTGCCAAACAGTCATAACGGCGATGTCGTACTCGCGTTCCTTTGAATCGATGCCTGGATGTACTCAACGGCCCAACAAAGGAAAACATGTTTGTCTCAGAGACAGATGCGAAGACATTTGTGTGTGCCATATGTGAGGACATGAAAGCGATTGTTTGCACGCATCAAAATGAGCACGGCTGTACAAATTGGTGCAAATGTGTCTGAGTTCACGTGTCTTTCTTCATGTGCACTCACACTGTATGTCCTTGTTAGGATACAGCACGTGTGTGCATGTCTTTCCCCCTGTTTCCCTGAATCACATATGGCCCCTAAACTTCATTTTCTATCCAAAGATCTTGTCAGACTGATGATTTTTATAGCTCATAAAAGGAACTGGATTTGGTGTGTTGCTTACTCTGTGTGTCACCTTACAAAAAAGTGATAAAAATAAATACATGTTAAATAGTACATGGTACAGTAGTACATACTGTAAGTAGAATGTAATAAAACATAAATAGAGGAATGTAATTAAGACAACAAAC
Source organism: Macquaria ambigua (assembly GCA_008360985.2). Taxonomy (NCBI): domain Eukaryota; kingdom Metazoa; phylum Chordata; class Actinopteri; order Centrarchiformes; family Percichthyidae; genus Macquaria; species Macquaria ambigua. Next base: position 4,578 of record VMKM01001139.1, on the reverse strand, counting down.
AAAGCTAAGAGTCTACAGCCATGCTAACCGCTCTGTAAGGCTGTAAGGCTAACAAATTTGGTGTTTAAATTGTTTCCTTTAAGTTCTCTCAAATAATTTTACAAGATAAAAGCACCAAATAATATTTGGCCAAACTATTCACAATTGCAGTATTTCAAATTGTAATTGCAGTGCTTTGATGTTTGTGACTTCTTGAGTATTTCTCTAGAACATCAAATAATCATGAACAATGATCGAAGCAGGAAAAAAAGCATCTGTAGGTATTCATTGAGAGTTTGACATTCAAAAACTTAATTTGCTTCATCAGGACTGTGTGGTTGTGGTTTGATCAGATTTGATTTGACAGTGACCAAACAACCCACCAACTCACCAGATTTCTATTGAAATAAATTCTGATTGGTGCATCAATCATCATCACCCTTTTACAACTGTGAATAGCACTGAGAACACAAGAAGAGCAGAGTTCTCTGAAGTGAAATAACCAAAACTGTTTTAAGTTTCAAAATCAGTGTAGGAAATTAAAAAAATATTTCAGGGCAAAACATTGGGGCATTTCCAAAATTTTGGGGGCAAAAATAGTAATTAGTGCACAAAGTTGCTGTTTTTAATGTGAAATGAGCCCAAATTAAAATGCACAACGTTACAGTAATCACCAGCTTGTGCATGATTAAATAAAAAGCATAGCACACTATTGCTGTTCCAAAGAGAAGTGTGCAATCATGTGGAATAAGTACGTAATTTAAAAAACACAATCACAAACAGCAGTGATACTGTTTCTAATAAATATAGTGGATGGGGAGATTTTGAAACTTCATTCATTAATATAATTTATAATAGATTATCAGTGTGTTTTCGTGGAGGGTGGTAAAAATTGAACAGACGCAGAAACTCAGCAGAGCGCAAGCCGGCCGCAGGGCTCCGCAGCGAGGCGCCTCCTGTCTGAACCCGGCGTTATTTGCTGGGGGTGGCGTTGGTGACGACCTAGGATTGCTTTCTTCGGTAACAGTTGGAGCTTTTTTAATGAGGTACCGGTCCGTCGCAGCAGCCAACTTCACTGCAGGTGCAGGATCTACCTGGCCTCTGCCAGTCAGGTATCGTAACAGTAGTGTGAACAACAGCGCTGTTTGTGCGCGTTAGAGACAGAAATTAAATGAATTGAATGAAAATAAAATGATGGTTTAATGTAGGATTAGGATATTGGCCTAAACTGGTAAATATCTTCTTTTTTTCTTGAAATCTTGGAAGCAATTTTTGCCCCTTGATCACGTTTCTTAGGGCCAAATCTGAGATTTCTTGGGGCATTTTTGCCCTTTGCCCCCGCTAATTTCCAACACTGTTCAAAATAGTGTGTTCATGTAGGATCCCATCCCTCTTACTAAGAAGCTGATTGAGAAAATACGTTTTCAGGGTAGCATATATTGACGTTAAAGCCCCAAGTATGGGTCAAGCTTCAACACTGGATCCTACACTTCCCATAATGTAACTCAAGTGCATTAATTGCTCTTTTGTTAGATGCTCCCTGCCCAAGTCTTTCAAACACCACGCCCCCAGTTTGTAATTCAAGTTTTTGGTTAAAACTTGTAGTCTCAAAGACTAACTCTGCTCTAGTGATGTATACAACTGTTTTCACAGTGTGAGTACTACTTCCTGTGACTAGAACACATGTAAAATCAATGGACTGTCACTTTAACATTTGACACTGTGTTTGATACCCACCTAGGAAGGTTCCAGTGAATCCCAGAGACAGGAAGCTGCTGACCACCAGCACAGTGCCCAGCACCATGAGAGCTACGCCAGCGTAGAAGACATCTGTCCTGTCCATCACCTCGCACCTGGCCTGGACCTTCATTGCCACCGTCATGCTGCAGAAAAAATGAATAACAACCACCTTCATTTAACCAGTGTATTACTGTACATGCTCTAGTTCTGATTATTAGTGCAAACTGTATGGACCTAAGCATGCAGAAGACCTTCACTGTGGATTCAAGTGGTAGGGAATGAGTGGACAAGAGATGAAAGGTGATAAAGACAGACATACAACACAAGAACAAGAATAGTCAAGGTGAGAGGAAAAGCTTGTTGGAAAATTCCAACAGAAGACAGTTCTGTTGACCTACTTTCATCAGACTAATCACTGCTGATGTTAACATACATGACAGAAAGTGTCATAGTCACGCTGTTGTTTTGCTACAGACAAAGTACTAATTCATTTTTTGAATCTTCCATCATTGAAATAGAATTGCTTCTCCGAACTTGCACACCCAGTTTAAAGTCTTGTGTGAATCGGCAAAATGGTTGAGAAAGAGCCTGCCTTCAAACTGCATTTTGTGACATTTTCACTAAAGCACTGTACACTGTAAATCACATCCAACTGAAATACTGACCTCAATAGGCTTTGTATATATGTGTGTGAATATTTGCTCATCTCCTACCCATCTCCTCTCCTAATAAACAAAGAAAACACTCAACATCCAGATACAGGCCTTGAGCATCTGCACCCAGCCTCATACATACTGTAAGCCAAATTCCAAGCAATTACAGCACTCTGCAGTACGCAGCACTCTACATGATGCAATTTTATCTTCTTACATTTCTTCCTCTTTCCCTACAGGGTGAAGTAGTGAGAATTCAGCCTTCAGGTCTAAACCAATAATGATAGCATGAGTCCTGAGGCTCCTCCTTTGTGGCCGTTGTCGCACTACGCAGGAAGACAGGCACTCTGACATTGATGCTGATGAGCCGTGACTGAAATACATTTCCAGTTTTTGATCTGTTTTTTGGTTTTCTGGGAAACATGAATCAGCCTTTGTTGCATGAGCATGTGTCAGGATGGTTTGAGGTTAGAGTTGTCGTTGAAGGGGCGCCTCTCAGTGAGATACAGCTGACCGTTTGCTCAACCCCTCCCCCAAACAGCAATTGTCCAATCATAGCTTAGCTAGTGTAACTAGACACAGCAGGCCTGTTAAGCTTTGGATTTCTCCTCATGTTGAATTGTGTACATGGGGCTGTAGTAAGAGAGATGCCCTGTATGTAAAGAGTCTGGATGGTGGTTTCTTTTCCCCTTTCCAAAACCAAAAATACAACCGCAGCTGTTTAAGGAATGGATTAAACAGTGTGTTTGTCTGCTTTAATGTAAGGTGCAAACATTAGCATGTCCGACTAACTAGCTTACCATCTACAATAGTGTCATAAGCCAGCTTTACTTCCAAGGCCAGTGGCATTTCATGTTACAGCACATTATTTTAAAGGGTGACAGGTTATGTTGCACATACCCGATAGCACATACCCTGTGTAGCTAGTATGTCCCCACTGTGTGGAAGCTATTCCTGGATGCTACTATATCAGAGTGTAGGCTAATGTTAGCGGCTCTGTCCTGCTCTGATTTGGTTAACACCAAAGCAACCCCAGTCAAACTTGTTGCCCAAGATAGCCTTACATTTGACCAACACATCAGTTAGCCAACTCTTTGAAAAGTAAAACATACTTTTTGAAAATACGAACACTATAACATAAATCTAATCTCTTGCTTGTCCAGCTATGCAGCTAAACAGGTCAGGTGAAAATTTAAGAACCTGTTACGGAGGTCTCATTTTAAAAAAAGCCAGCTGGAAACATGAAAATGTCAACCTGGACACAGCGTTTTCAATCAGCCCGTGGAGCTAATGTTAGCTTCGACCGGCTACAGCTGAAAATATCTGCTTGCAAAAGATGTCATTACAACCATGCAAATTCACAGTCGTCGGCTAGAAATGAGAAGCCTGCTATTGTCTACCTCTGTCTAAAATCAAGGACCCATTGTTTTGAAAATGACTTTATGAATTTAGAGAGGTAAATCTGCCACCGTTATTGTCAACTGCATATGTGCCATGTAAGAAGTTTGTCCCGGTTTTTGAGAATGAGGGAAACAGTTAAGTTCAACAATACGATATGATTTATTTTCTTCTTTAATGTATTGTGTTTGCCTGACAGGTGTTGCTGTCTGCTGCACTTAGTGGTTAACTAACTGCACTTAACTAACTGACAAGAGTCATCTGGATTTACTTTGTGCATTGTATTTTTAAAACATCCAAAAATCCAATTATAAGAACTATACAGCTATACAGGTTGTGTTAAATCGACCTAGCAACTAAATAGCAACTCTAATATGAAGCATTGCTACAATGACCTCTTTAAAACATAAAATGTCCTGTCAACACAAACTCCCTGTGCCTCATAGAACTGTCCCCCATGAAATCAAGGGCAGGATTGATGGATTCTTCCTCTGGGGACAACGAATGTGTTACATCCCATTGGTTTTTGTTCTGTTTCCTGTTTTATTTTGAAAGTCAACTTGTCTTGTCTCTTTAGTTCCTGCCCTCATGTGTCATTAATTATCCTCACCTGCTCCCCAGTGCTCACCTGCCCCTGATTCCTTCATTAGCCACTTCCCTATATATACCGGTCCCCTTCCTTTGTTCTCTGTCGGTTCATCCTGGTTTTCTTGTTGCCACGAGTCTAGTTTTCGTGTTCTTGTTTTTGGACGATTTCCCTGTGCTGGACCTGCCAGTTGCCTGCCTGTACCGGTGTATAAGCCTTTTT